>VZSC01020017.1:239028-298128 GCA_013398225.1 Steatornis caripensis | reverse complement strand
TTTCCCGAGACACTTAACCAAACTGCTGTGCATGAACCCAGACCCGGGGCNTATGGCAGAAGATCCATCAACGGACACCGTCGCCACAGCATTGTCTCAACATTGCTGACACCACCAACATGGCAGGATGTTTACAGGACAGGAAAACCACCACTGGACACCACCGGCACAGATGTTTCCCGAGACACTTAACCAAACTGCTGTGCATGAACCCAGACCCGGGGCCAGGGAGATCGAGGGGCCTGGAGACCCCTGAGGACCACCTAAAGCTCCTGGGGACCCCCTAAGGATGGTACTGGGCATGTGCACCACCGCTGGGTGGAAGGGGTTGTTAAGCAGAACAGCAGCATCGCAACCCTATAAAAGAACAGAACCGACCAACATCAGGCAGAACGTTCTTGACTCTGTTTTGAGTCTTAATTCTGTTCCTGACAATACGAGCAAAACCTTGCTCTGGTCTTTGACCGGCTTGCGACAGAACATTATTCAGAGTCCGTGGCTGAAGAGTGCTGCAGGTTCCACCTATGACACAGCACTGTTTCCCATTACCTGAAAGTGATAACTTCTAAAGTCCTCAGTGGACTTTGGATGAAGTACAAAAGAGAACTCCGTTCCTGCCATTGAGCACCAGACATGTCCCCTGACCACATTTTCAGGCATTTCCTCATGTGCTTACACATGCCACTTTAAACTAAAGCAAAAGGAAGACTTTGTGTTCGGAACTGTTGCTCAGCAATAAGCAACCTTTCAATCCCAAACACACTACAGCAGAGGATATGGAAAGAAGTAAGTATCCTACAATAACTGGAGAAAGGAAAAGACCAGACTCATCCTAGTTAGTTGATAAACATTTAAAATGATCACTAGGTTTGGCTGCAACCTATTATTTAACCTTACATTGAAAAGATCAATCATGCCACACAATGCATTAAGATTACACGCCCTATAATAAAAACCATACGTTTTAAATATCAGCTAACATAATGCTTCATCTACCATATGCTACATCATGCATGCAACTACCAGGAAAAGAGCTATTTCTATGACAACAGAAAGCAATGATTCTCACTTCTACAGAAAGGATTTGGTCATAATTGAAGAAGAGGTGAATATGGATGGAAGCATACGTGTTATGCAAGAACATCAACGGTTTTGAATATAACTTACTGGAAATTTCACTAGATAAAATACTGAAAGCAGAATTTCTTCAGGAAAAAAAAAAGTTAGCATGCTTCCCTGAATTGGTAATCACTAAAACCATTTTAAGCGTGAGGTTGCCTCTTAAAAAAAAGTCCAAGAATACTACCAAGTCAAGAGATTATAACAAATACAACAAAAAATTAAGCAAAGTTTCCTAGAGGAGAAGACGGCCAGGGTAAGAATATGAGAGGTAATTAATCATGCAGGAGACTAGGAACAATTGTAAGACTTAAATTTATCATTTCTATATTTTTAAAGGCTAAAGTCTAATTTCAGAAGCATCATCTTCCCGGAATAGAGAACATTTGCACCAGTCATGTGTACTGAACTAATTACTCTTATTATAACTGCAAACAAGCACAAAGCAGAAATAAATTGAAAAACAGAGAGGGTTTACCAAAAAAAAAAAAAAGAAAGAAAAAAGAAAAAAGAAAACCCCACACCAGTTTTTCACTGCACTTGAAACACATTCTTCCACCAGATTTGGTATTTGTTACACTGGTTACATGATACAAACTGTGCTGACCAACAATATAACATTCGGCTTTTAAACGTTTACTGTATACTAAGCAGCTCTGTACATACATCCATCAACATTATGATATTCGTGTGCCCACACAGAGACACAACCCTCCATCATGTTTTCTCCCCAGTGGTAGCATGTCATGGGGGAACTGTTATGACTACCTCTCGCAAATGAAGTATGGTCAACCGATACACTAAGAGTCAAGGGAAAGATCAAAGCCTGCAGAGCTCACATCTCTAAACAGGCTGCAGACGTTCCCTGACAACTGCTTTATGTAGCTTCAACTAAATCAGTAAATAACCTCCAGCCCTTTTAAAAGCATGCACCATTAAGACGTCAGAAAAATTTAGCAATGAAAGCATTACTTAATACGGACTCATTTTCTCTTTGACTTTCCTAATTTTCTTTTATTCAGCACTGCACAGGATTCCCCAGAGGACTGTGGCACTGGCACTACCTGACAGCAAGACACTGCAAGAGGTGCAGCCAACTGGCAGGTCTCATTTTGAGAAGTGTCTGCCATGCCAAGACCCTAGGCAAACAAAAAACATGCTAAAGAAAGATGCAGTGAAGTGTGCCAAGCTTTTCCAAGACAGAAATCGTTCCTTATATAGGACATACCCAATGTGCTTGCTTCATTCACTTCTGCTTGATTTGGAGAGTGAACACGTTCTGCAAGAGCATGTGCTAGTGCTTTCTCCTCCTTAATTTGTACAATATTCTGCTATTTTTAAAAGTAGGGCAATTTTAGGTTCAGAAGTAGCTTGGAAAATAGAGTGCTTCTTGTATTTCCTTTTTCCAAATCAGGCTTTGTAGGGTTATTGTACTTGCCTAAAAAAAAGAAATACCTCCAGGACTTGGTAGCTCCTTTTCCTTAAGAGTCTTTGCCCATCTCTGCCAGGGGAAGTCTCCATCGAGAAGGCATCAGGACATGTTTAACAACTTTGAAACATGAGGACCCCACAGCAGTGGGTGAAGATAAAAGAAAGCACTTAATCCTTAAGCTGCCCTGAAGCACCTCTGAGTCTAGCTAAGAGGACTACGCTGGTCTCCACACATTTTTCATTCCTGTGTCAAGGCACCATGAGAGCTGGCTGTCCAATGCAAGGCAGTCAGGGGCAGAGGGTGGTTGTGGGTCTGGCAGGACCATGCCCTCCTTGACCAGGGCCCATCTCACAGCACCCAGCAAGGGAGCAGGGATGGGATGTGGATGGTGGCAAGGGCCAGCCCAGAGCCTCTTGAATACCCAGCAGGGACACAGGGATGAGACAGGTCCGAGAAGCCTACCCCGTGAAGGACGGAGAAGTTGCACTAAGAAAGCGTAGCTACTGTTTCCTCCTCTCCATTTTCTGCTTCAGTAAAGAAAATTGGAAAGCTACAGGAGAGAGCATGCGAAAACCACAGACAGTCTGAAGAAGAAAATACATTTCAGGAGCAGGTGCTGCCAAAACAGTTTAGCTGTTGGCGACTGCCAGCAAGCTGCAAATTTGCAACAGGCAGCAGTAGCCAGTATTGGTAGTGGTCCAAATTCCAAAACCCCAGTTTCTCCATGGATTACACAGCTAACCTGTTAAGAGGTATTATCCTCAAATGCTGCAAGGCATACTAAAAAATGAATCTGCTACAGATTTATAAGGCAATCTATCAGCAACACTTTAAGCATGGCTGCACTCAAAATACCTTAGCATATTCTGTAAGCTTGGCTTTTAAATGCCAGCATTTCTCTTTGGCATTCACAATGGGCTTTTAGCTTAACCAACTCTGATGCTAACAATTTATGACAAATAAAACGGGATTCACACTTCTTTTGTAGTCTGTAAAGCAACTTCAAGAATCACAAAAGTTTAAGAAGTGGTGACGACTTAATGTTTTAACTTTATATCTGACCAGACTCTCTTACAGATGCAATATGGGGTACTTAGATGATGGAAACACAAACAGAAGGATAGGTCTGAGAAACAACTGGATGGTGTGACCACCTCTAGAGAAGGTTATTCAAGCATTACAGTGATATGATGTAGTCTCAAAGGTTTGGGGGAATATTTGTTGCAGTATGAAGATTCGCTTTCACACTAGCTGAATTTAAGCATGATGCAACAAAAGGAAGCACTATTACAAGAAGACCATTGATCACTTACCAGATGAGGGAACAATTCCCTACACAATGGTGAGAAGGGATTGTTTTGATACAATTTTCCTTAATCCAAGCGATGTACTGACAAGCTGTCATGTGTAATTATGCTTCTGGGTTTGCATAGTCTCATAATATACTCATGCCACGCACCCCAGTTTTGGAGATTAAAAAGAGTAATTAGTGAGCTATACTTAAAGATTAAGTCATGAGGAAGCTATTTTTCTTCTTTTTTAAACATCTATTTAAGAATTGTATTTCCACACGTTTCATTCCAGAAATCTGGAGATGTCATTATTCACACCTGCAAGTTTTAGAGAAAAAAAGTAACTTTGTCACTGAAAACAAAGTGGCTCCGTTGCTTAGAGGTAAAAAAAAAGACAGACAGGGGTACAAAAAAAGGTCACTAACAACAAGAAAAAATGTGAATGACTTCTGTACCTGGAGAGGTGTTAAAGAGAAGAAGTGAAGTCCAGCAGTAGGCCACTGCATGGCTTAAAAAAATTCAAGTTGTCATCAAATTAAGCTTTACTTTAAAACAACACATGATGGATCCAAACTATTGTAAGTTTGCTGGGACTTTTATTTTGTCCTTTGGTCACAATAAAATGGAACAAGGTAAGTTCAAGAATGCTTGTATCTCGTAAATAGTTGGGTTCTATTAAGGTATTACAATATGACTAGGACAACTTCTTATAAGGACTTTATGCAGATCCTGATCTCAGTGTACTGGACCCAGCAAAAATGCTAAAATTCACTCCAAAGCTAGAGCATGAGACACAGTACTCAGAGTAGGCAAAGAAGAAAGAGCGGTAAAATTTTAAGAATAAAAAATTATTTGTAGGGGTGTTATAGCTATCGTATAATGAAATAACACTATTAAGTTGAGAAAATAACAGGTATTTTTTCACTATCATGGAAGGCATATCTTTTTTTTTTCATTATTTTAATTATAATGGAGGTACTAATCTTTGCTTTTCAGCTTGTGGATAAGCACGAGACGCTGAGGTTATTCATGTAACTTTTGCCATCTAAAAGTCTGGTCTGGGATAGTTACAGTCTGGCAGGGGAGAGACCTCTTCAAATCATTTTGATCCTCCCCGTCTCTCATGTTGACTATACAAGGAACCTGGAGAATTAACTTTGAGATAACAGAAAGACTTCTTTGCTAAATGATGTATAAGCCTCACACAAACAATGTCTATATTACAGTATAGAAAAAGTACTTTTTTCATGTGCTCTTCATTTGCTCTTAGATGAAATCTCTTTTTGGTACAGAAGATTTTTAACCAAAAAAGTTATTCAGTGTCAATTAAGAACACAAAGAACTATAAACAAGTCCTTCCAAACATGATTTCCTCATAACTTTCTAACAAGTAACTTCCGATACAGAGTAAATCCGCATCACTAGTCATTGCATTCCACCTCGAGTTATATCAGAGACAAAAATTTTTTAAAGTGCTGCAGATCCCAGAGGAACAAATTAATGAAACCAAGCAGAATAAAAAGATAGTTGATAATAATTCACTATTTACTCTGAAACTTGAAGAATATTCAGTGAAACCATTCAAGAATAAATGCTGTTTTATCTCACGAAGATGATGCTCTTCCCTGCAATAGCTCTTCACTAAGATCACTGTAACATGTTAACATATGCAGTTTCCGAGCCTCAGGAAGCTCATGCCACAGTGCTGGGTTCTGTTTTGCTACCAGACATCTTTTTTCTGCCTTGAAAGGCCTCAAATATCTATAGGTACCTCAAGGCTACAATGTCAGAGAAGGAGCTATGTAATTTATGTTAAAAAGCAGCTTAAAACACAGATTTTTGATTCAATGCCAATGGGAGATGAATTTTAAACACAAAATCAGAGTCCATAAACACGTTCAACTTAGATTCTCAAAGAAATAAAAAGGAAGAAGAAAAACAAAAAACCCTAAGGATTATAAATAACACATTCCAAAGAAACAGAGAATATCCTTGTCTCATGCAGAGTAGCATGCAAAGTATATTCAGCAAATATCCCCCAAAGTGTGTAAACTGGTCACAAAAGCAAAGAATAATGATGCCATTTGAGCTTCCCTTCCTCCTGATTGAAGCTGTAATGCCTCTCCAGGTGAGAACATACTCCTGTGCACTGAAAAGTCAACAAAACCAAACCATGCCTCTCAGGGTTCAGGAGGAAATTCCTTTTCCTACATGGCAAATGGCTTTGTTCTGGCAACGCAGTTTAACTATACATCATATTTCTTGATAGCAATGATGCGTATCTTCCCTCCCAGTCACACAGACGCCAGACTCTTTCCTCAGATACCGCGTTCCCTTTGGCCCTATGTAGAGTGACACGTTGGTTACTCCACAGTCTCACAGAGGTAATTTCCTCCCATCTTGCTCCTTACATAACATATTTATGATGAGAAATGCCATGATATTTGCTATGCACCATCCCAAAGCTAAATAAATCCTGGACACTGATCACCAAAAAATAAGCTAGGATTCTGCTCAGTAACCATATGGACAAGTAGTCTTTGCATACGCATGAAAATTTTGGGCCATCCAGACATGAGGTTACGTAAATAAAACCTCGTTCTCTGCTTCCAAAGAAAAAGAAAAGAGAAAAGGAAAAGTGTGAGTGCTGCTGACTTCAAAAAAATAATTCTTCAGCAAGAGATTATCTGCAGAAACGGGAAACCCCATGCTGACATAGCTGCCCACTGTCATCAGCTTCTTTCTCTCTTCTTCCCCTCATTAAGGCAGAAGGCTCCAAGCTGCTATACAAAGAGATGGATGAAATAAACAGCAGGGCCTTACAAATGAAACCCATTAAAGAAGCAAGACAGATATGACTGTCTCCAAATGCAGAAGAACTGAGATGAAGGATCTCTGTTATCGGTCCCACTCTGGCAGAGACGCCATGGAGTACAGATGATTTAGACAGCTAAAGACAGAAAAAAGTTTACAAAAGTGTCTGAGTAATCTATTAATTTTCAATCAAGAGCACTTGTTAGCATTTTAACAAGCATGAAAAAACAGGCTTTTCATGCAAAAAAAAAGCGGAAAGCTTACCCTTGCTACGTGCTGGACCAGGCAGTTACACAGCTATTCGATTACAAACTGAAAAGGATCAAAAAAGTTTAGTGCTCTTGCATTAACATCACCTCCAAACGAGAGAAGCCTGAAACACGCATCAGAGTGTACAGTATAGTGGCAACAAAACACATCTTCCCACATACGTCTTTTGAATAAAACAACTCGAGAACCTGTTGCCAAGATAAACAGCCACTGCACCAACAAATGTCTTTTTAATACAGCCTGCACAGGCAGTTTGCAAAAAGAAATTGTCAGTAGAGTGTGACAGAGCAGGGAAACTGAAGGGTACTCTGACAATGTGGAAAGGCAAAGGAAAAAGAAGGGTAAGTGGATATTGTACGCAGCACAGTAATAAACAAAGTAACAAATAAGAGAGAAGGACAACAGACACACGATAAAATGACCATAACAAGGTATTGCTCTTAAAACTTAACGTATAGGTAGCTCTTCTGCACCTCAAGAATCAACACAGAATAATGGTTGTTCCTCTACACAAAAATAACAGCTTTAAAGCCCGAGAAACGGAATCACACTTGAGTCATGGCACTTAAAAGTGGGTTACAATTGCAAAGAAATGTTTTAAAAACAAACAAACAAACAAACAAAATGTCTATGAGAAGCAGAAGTCCACCGCACATTGCCACAGAGAAAAAAAGTCATTTTGTACTATTTTAAGGCTATGCAATGTGAAGGTTAATCAGAATAGTGGAAGAACTAAAGCTACAGGAATTATCTCCTCCAGAAGCATTAAGAAAAAGCATGAGCTAGGAAGAAAAAGTTGTCATGACACATGGCAGAGCTAAAAGAACATATTTTAACTTCAGATGAAAGCACATAGACATATTAAATTTTTAAAAGGCCGTTGATTTAGAAAGGAAGGATGGACCTCAACAGGACAAGGCGTGCTCCTGCTTGCAACTTTCTTGTTAATGAAGATTACATGCAGTGTCGACCATGACACCATAAAGACCTCGCTCCTGAAGAGATACACATGTAGCACAGGTAGGACCCTGATAACTAATTCTGCATACACGTAAATACATTCCATTTCATATAAGGAAGCTAGTGTCCATACTTAATTTTGATGATCTCAAAGCATTATATGTATGACATAAATCTCCCCAGATTCATACAATGTTTAACAAGTACGAAGAGACAGAATTCTTTTTTCTCCATCCTGTCTGCTTGAGCATGAAACATTTCTTGGATTGACACATCAAGAAAATTAAATGATCAGCCCTACTCTCAATTGTAATTAAATAGCTACATTTGTTGCCCGCTTTTGATGTGGAGCTCTTGTGCGTTCTCCTCATAAACTTCAGATTTCCAGCTGAAGGAAAGCCTGACAGGTCTAATGACATCAGTGGAGCTTTTTCAACTTTTATTGACAGATCTATAGGTTCAAAATTGTGATTAGCACGATACCTATACATACAAATCCTGATGATAATCTCTAATTCTTTTTTGCCAAGGATAGTCTGTCATCTGTCAAAGTAGGCTAGTAGGAATATTTCTGGACATATAATTCTCTTCATTACAATTATACAACTATGAGCAGATTTGTAATAGGTGTTTGTTGCCATTTTATTTGTGGCTAAAAACAATACTTTTCCACATGCTGATGTTCAAAATTTTCACTCTGAAACATCACTATTCCTTATAGTTCTAGCTAAGCTCATTTTTGGGTACAGACTACAGTACGCCAAGTAGACGTGAGCTGACAACTTTGTCTAAAAAGCATAAATCCCATTGTGACACTTCTGTATAGAGCATTTGCTCTTGGCCTGCTATCTCAGCACTGGGAGGCACTCCATATAGTACATGGAGCATCTTGGCAAAGAAGCCACGTGCTGTCACTGGAAGGGAAAAACTTGTGTATTTATATAATATTGCGACATAGCCCTGCTGTTTTACCTTATGCAATTAAAGGTACATGAGAGAAAACAGAAGTGCGTTCCTTGTTACCCTCCATTCTGGTTTACCATTCCTTTTATCAAACAGATTCACTAAATTCAAGTTCACACATTTCACTCTAGTAAGTTTACATGATGAACCAGTTGTCGACAGGCTCCTAAAGAGGATTGCAACTCACATGTCGTTGACATGGCTGAGGACCTCCTATCACTCCTAGAAAGATTAGAGACAAAAGAATATTTGAAGCTGCTTTTTCTTTTGTATTTTCTAAGCAGCAGCAAAAATAAATTACATAAGACCACAAGAATTGGTGGAGAAGTCACTGTGAAGTATTTACCTACCCTATTCAAGGAAGTATTGTATTAATCCAGGATCAGACTTCTTACAATAAAGTCAACGATAGCACAGCCCTTCCTCCTCAAAGAGCAAGTGCAATGCCCTACCAGACATACCAGTTAAACACATCTGCCGGCATGGCCACCCAAGAGAAATGCTTTCATACTCCACCATTGCCAGACCTTCACTTCAGGCATGGGAGACCTTACAAAAACTCTCCTCAAGGACACCAGCGAGTGAATGGCAGATGGACCGTGTCTGCTGTCCTTACTGACTAGCACGGAAAAGGGAGTGCTTCAGGAAGTGTGAGCACAACCTTCAGCCTTTCACAGCTCCTTCTGGATGATGCTAATGCACAGACAGTACTGAGTCAGTATCCTGCTGCATTTCTGAATACTGCGAGTTGCTGTAACTGCCAATCTGTTTTCTTTTTCACCCCATCCAAAAGAATCATATAAACATGTGCTAAGGGGGAAAAAAAAACCCAACCCTAAGTGCATTAATTCTGAACCTATCCAGTTCTGACAGGCCTGGCTCCAGCTCGCTGTGCTGTCCTTGACTTGGCTCCGACCTGCTGTGGACAGAGCTCTGCGTGGTCTNATATAAACATGTGCTAACGGGGAAAAAAAAACCCAACCCTAAGTGCATTAATTCTGAACCTATCCAGTTCTGACAGGCCTGGCTCCAGCTCGCTGTGCTGTCCTTGACTTGGCTCCGACCTGCTGTGGACAGAGCTCTGCGTGGTCTCTGACTTCTGCTGGTCCATTAGCACAATTATTGCAGGTTGCCCCTGCAGTCCCATTAGTACCTATCAAGTAGAGAATTGCTTGCTTGGTCACTGTCTGTAAGCATTTTGGTGACTCATTTATCAGCTTTTGCTGTATTTCAGAGAGTAAATCACTTGAGCTCCTTATGAATAGCAGGGTTTTTAAAAAGCCATATGATTTGCCAGACTACAGACTGTGACCCTAATTTTTTTAATTCACTGGCTAATTTCTTCCATCTGCATTAATCTATTTTTCCATCAACTACATTCAATTTAAGGTGAACTTCAGTTCGTAAATGTATGACCACCACTGGAAATCTTTGCTGTGGCTGAGGAATGATTTCCAGTGCTTCTAACACGAGAGGACAAACCACTCTGCTGCTAATTAATTCTAATGGGAGAGACATTTAAAGTGTTGGGCGGACTGAAACACAGCTCCATCACCCAGCAGAACTATAATCTAAAACTTCTGCTCCTAACAGTAAGGTATTGGGGGAAAAAAAGGAAAGGAAGGAAATGTTCCTTTCTGTACCCCTTGCAGGGTGGGATTGTTTTATTTTTTGAGGGATCATAGCCTTCCATGTTTTTATCTTGTTAACGTGCCTTATTCATGTTTGGAACATCAAGCTGTAAGTACTCACTAGTGCAAGGCATTCAGGGTAAGCAAGGAATGCCGTTAACTCAGCTGCCTTGCTTTGGGGTTTGGGACTGACAGTTTTGTACTCTTTTGTTAACTGCAGCTTTGGGTGGAGTTACAGCTTCTGTTATAACTGAGTACTGATTGCATCAGTCTGACTTACAACCACGGCATTAAGTTGCTTTTATCTAACTCGTTCCATAGCTCCCCACACCCTGCTCTCACTCCGTATTTCATGCTGTATTTCAGATTCACCCAGTGTCCCTCTGTAGCCACATGGAAGGGTTTCCATTCATCCTTCTCACTATTCCTACTGTCTCTGCATTTTATTGATATTTCTCCATCCAGACACCTTTCCTTCCATCAGTGTCTCAGTCCTCTCTCCCTGCTCCGTGCTTAGCAGCAGCTCTCCAGCAGTCTGGACAGAGGCTGAGGTGTATTTTGGGGAAATACTCAGTATGATCCAAGCTACCCAAGCTGTTATCTGACTACCCTGGCTACTAGGAAAGACAGCAGCCTGCAAACACTTCCTCTCCTCTTCCTTCAGGCCCTTATATTTTCAACAAAATAATAGTCACTGGAAGAAGAAGCAAGAGGAGGAGATAAACAAAACAATGCTTGTTATCAAGAAGATTACCTAGAACATGAAATACCTGAGCTACAGTGGTTCTTTGAATGGACGCTTCATTATTTAAAGTGATTAACTGAAAGAGCGAAAACAAAAACAAGAGTGCCTTGGAGCCTGGTGGCCCATACACTTACTCAAGATCCAGGAGGTGTGTGTTTACTATCCCTCAGACCAGGGTGGGAATTGTACATCCACCTCCTACGACTCATTTAAAGTAATTAAACAGGACATTTACAGTAAAAGAGCCACACCGACATTACTTCTTTTTTTGATTTGGCTGTGAAACCAAACAGCCCTTGTCCTGGGCGCGCTCCTTTTTTCCTCCTGTACTCTGCTAAGTTCATGGGTTCCTGCCCCATCTCCGGCTCACTGAGGTCCAAACATTAAAGCTGAGTAGTCAAAACTTACTGTCAAACATCAGCTTCCTTTCCTGCTGCCCTTTCTCAACTATTTTTGGCTGCATTTTCAGGTTTCATCTTGCTCAATCCTTCATTTGCAGGGCCTGGGCCCGTGGGAAAGGTTATCATGCAGACCATTTAACACCCAACAGCAGCACCACAGTGGCTGCCTATTTGCATGCCCAGCTGATGCAGCTGTACGTGTAAGGGCTGTGGATTTCCAGTGGTGCATTTTCCTTCGCCCCAGTCGCTGTCAGCAAAGACTCAGCTGCTCTTCCCCACATAAAGATTTTGCACACCTACATGGCAGAAAATTGGGGACAAAACCGAATCTTTATTAATCAGTATCATTTGACCACCTGCTAGTGCAAAGTTCTGATTGCTACAAATTGTTTAGCATGTCAGAGCTGCCACTTGCACATTGGCCAGGAATGAAGCACGTGGAACAGTTTTTCAAAGAAAAATCTTCATTTAGGGACACTGAGTGACTGAGTTATTTACTTCATCCTACACTGATAGCTATGCCTCACATCAGCTATTTAAGCCCCATGCGTGCCCTCCAGCTCAACCATGACTGCCTCCGTGCAGCACATTTCAAAGTCTGGCTGTCTGATTGGCTTAACCCTTCAACCTTTTAATGTAAAAAAAAAATCACTGCTGACATTAAAAACCTTCCCCCATTTAAACAGAGGTTTACACGAGGAAACAGCTGTCCAACCCCCAGAGAGGATGGAAGCTTGTGTGTTACTGGCATCTTTCCACAAATGGCCTAAGAGGTATAACGAAGATGAACCCCGCATAACCATATTATTAACCATTAGGAAGAGAGCAGCTGCTTGCAAAACTCAACAGTTTTGTGCAACGTCGCAGGGACTCAATTGAAACATTTGATCTTTGGAGGTTGTTATGCTGCAAATTTTTCTACTGACTGCTGAGTTCAGTTTCCAGCCTGACAGTGGGAAAAGTGCGAGGCAGTTAATTAGTACCCCCTAATCCTTTCAACAGAGAGCTCAGAAACAAAAATTAATAGTGGTGGGTTTTTGTTTACCAAAATGTTCCATCAGAATCAAAAAGAATTTGAGTGGCTACGTGGGAGTGCTATGGTTTTAGTCTGCCGATGACAGAACAGAAATTGGCTTACGTGACCACTCTGTGATACTGTGAATAATTATAAGAAATAAGCACTGAGATGATGAATAGCACACAGCAACAGAGAAATTAAATAACTCTGATCACAGGGAAATTTATCATGAGTGAGGTCTATGTCTGTATGTTTCATTCAGAGTAAAAACTTAGTTAAAATAGGTCTTTTGGTGAACACACACATCTTTTGCTCAAACGAAGCCAAAGGCTCTCCTTAAGCTATGCCATACAACCATATTTCTGCCTGCCTTCCTTTACCACTCCAAGATGCTTTTTTTCCCAGGAAATGAGGAACAGTGCATTCAAAGGGGCAGCAGAACTTTCCAATAACTTGTTTATTTGTTTATTGTGCATAATATTGTCTTTCTGTTATACTTCCTACCATTGAAGCTAAACATTTGCTACAGCTGCGTATTGCTTCTTCTGAACTTTCAGGTTTTGAATGGTGTTTTGCAGTATAGTAGAGGCGACAGCAGGGAGCTGTAATCTGAGCTGAGACAGTCTCAGCAGTCCCATGCCCCTACACGGTTTGCTGATGACAAGCTGTGCCGTGGCCACATGCCTCCATGTCAGCAACAAATGCTTGAGAGACTATATTCAAAGCCAAATGAACCAAATTAAAGCAATTAGTAAAGTCGTGACTTTAAAACTTGTTTCATATTATTTTCTTAACTACAATGTCATAGCGTTTAATTATCACACGAGAATGATGAATGTGGCGGTTTGCTGTGAAGTCATCTATCTGTCCTGGACTCTTCTCTAATGTTTGTGCGATTGACATGAAAAATCAGAATGGTTCCTACACAAACATGCAATTATGGTGTGAAAACAACCGCTTTCCCTGTTTGACTGTTGAACAGAAGTTGATCCCATTTTATTCTAACAGCCCAAGACCAAAATTAGTCTTAGGGCACACAAAAAATGTGTTTTGAATGTATTGAGTTCTTTTTTTCCCTCAGTCTTTTTCCCCTGTCTGAAAAAGCTTTTAAATTGTCACATAAATTTCCATTATTTAGACAGTAACCATGTCTTCTTGACATCTAATTCTGAGTCTCATAAATGTCCTTTAAAAGTAGCAATACATCAACATAATTAAAAATCAAAATCGAGATTTATAATCCTTCACTGCTGAAGGCGTAACTTCGCTTTCGTATTGTCTTTTCACTGTACAATAGCTTATCCTCTCTCAGCTTCTCCAACTAACAGGAAATACAATTGCAGTCTTCCCACCGTAATGCTGCAAACTGAGAATTCAATAGGCATTTTTAACTCGTTGACCTTCTCATTGCAAACCAATATCCCTACTGATCCTGGGACCACAGATTCAGGGCAAAGGAAGAGCTGGATTTGGTTGATTGTTTTTTACTTTTTCTTACATAAGTGAGCATTACATAAGTGATACTGAGGGACAGGAGAGATGCTGAGAGAAATACTTTTGCTTGATGAAACACAAATTCAAGCAGATTCAAAAAAAGAGATTATTTTTTGTTATCCCAGAGATGAATCTTTTTAATAAGAGAGAAAGATTAAAGAAAAAACTTGCAAGGACTATCATATTAAATGACCAGTAATTCCAGGGTCAAAGTCATCCAAATATATCTTCAGTGAAGTAA
Source organism: Steatornis caripensis (assembly GCA_013398225.1). Taxonomy (NCBI): domain Eukaryota; kingdom Metazoa; phylum Chordata; class Aves; order Caprimulgiformes; family Steatornithidae; genus Steatornis; species Steatornis caripensis. Next base: position 283,748 of record VZSC01020017.1, on the reverse strand, counting down.
CGCTAGAGCTTGGTTTCATCACTTTCCTTTCACAGTCTAATTTCTCGTGAAAAGTTCACGACATTATGAAAGCACAACTGCCAAGTTTGGGTTTTTTTGCTAAGAAGATACTGTTATTATCTGACCACCTAAAGGAGGTTCAACAAGCAATTACCAAAAGGCAATGTGAAATGAATGCCACAGGGTCTAGTTACTCTATTACTCCTCTCTGCCATGACCTTCCGCCACTTTTAGAGTCCAATGAATGCCCTTCTTTTTTCAGTAACATAGTTTAAAACAGCAACACAAAATAATTAGTTACATGGGATTAAGAATTAATATTCATCTTATTTCTATAGATGGCCTTCAAGGCTCACTAACTCCTAAGCTGAAAACAGCTGGCTTCACCCCCTTCCTGTGAATCACAAAGGAGGATTTCAGATTTGGTTGATATAAAGCCATGCTGTTAGGCTTTTCCCACGGAAGCAGCACTGATGANAATATTCATCTTATTTCTATAGATGGCCTTCAAGGCTCACTAACTCCTAAGCTGAAAACAGCTGGCTTCACCCCCTTCCTGTGAATCACAAAGGAGGATTTCAGATTTGGTTGATATAAAGCCATGCTGTTAGGATTTTCCCACAGAAGCAGCACTGATGAGGATGAGACCAAGGCAACCAAGGGGCTTTTCTTTTGTGGCCACATCCCGTAAGTGCAGAGGCATGACGGAAGGAAGTAGGCTGTGCTTTTGGAGATGTCAGTGTGGGCCTGAAGAGCATTACCCATGCTGCCACAGAGCAGGATGAAATCTTCCGGCAAGGTAAGTTTCTTGGGATGCTTGGCCCGAGGTGGCTTGGACCAAAGCCTATCGACCGCAACAGCCACTTTCATGTAACTGTAATGAAAAAGAGCCTGATCAATCCATTGTTTACAGGCTGAGGAGAATGAGAGAAGCGCAAAATCAAAATCCAGACTTCACTGCCATTTTGCAGTGCTTTAAAACCTGTGTTTCCAATAGACCACACTACACCACAGTTCGGTGTAAACGTACACCTAGGCCAGGTGCGTTCCCACTGAACGCCACCGGAGCTCATTCACAGTNGAGGAGAATGAGAGAAGCGCAAAATCAAAATCCAGACTTCACTGCCATTTTGCAGTGCTTTAAAACCTGTGTTTCCAATAGACCACACTACACCACAGTTCGGTGTAAACGTACACCTAGGCCAGGTGCGTTCCCACTGAACGCCACCAGAGCTCATTCACAGTCCACTTCAGAACGGGTGCAGTTGCAGTTCCCGCAGTGAGCAGGACTGGAGGAAGCGTGTTTCCACAAAAAAGTGAAGAAGTTTATTTCACAGGGCAAAGATACTCTGGAAAGACAAAGTCACTGGAGTGACCACAGTGGGTGGTCCAGACCTCCCCAAGCAGAGCCCAGGGAGCCTAAGGCAAGGCAGTAAATACTGGAGTCAGAAGGTATGGTTCTTTAATACACGAGGTGAATGAGAAGGCATTTTGAAAGGCAGACAGCTCGAGAAAATAAACACACCAGCCACAAAATTCCTGCAGGATTGGTGTGCTGGTTTTGGCTGGGGTAGAGTTAATTTTCTTCACAGTAACTGGTATGGGGCTGCATTTTGGATCTGTGACCACAAGTGTTGATAACGTAGGGATGTTTTTGTTATTGCTGAGCAGCGCTTACACAGAGGCAGAGCCTTTCCTGCTCCTCACCCCACCCCACCAGCGAGGAGGCCGGGGGTGCACAAGGAGCTGGGAAGGGACACAGCAGGGACAGCTGACCCCAGCTGACCCCAGGGATATCCCACACCGTACGGCATCGGCGTGCTCAGCATGTAGAGCTGGGGGAAGAAGGAGGAAGTGGGGGGACATTCAGAGTGATGGCGTTTGCCTTCCCAAGTAACCGTTCCGTGTGACGGAGCCCTGCTTTCCTGGGGATGGCTGAGCACCTGCCTGCCCATGGGAAGAGGTGAATTAATTCCTTGTTTTGCTTTGCTTGCATGCGAGGCTTTTGCTCCACCTATTAAACAGTCTTTATCTCAAGCCACGAGTTTTCTCACTTTTACCTTTCCAATTCTGTCCCCCATCCCATCGTGGGGGAGTGAGCGAGCAGCTGCGTGGGGTTGAGCTGCCACTGGGGTTAAATCATAACAGTTGTGATACAGTCGGATGGAAATATTCAGCCCAGAACAGAATGGACATCTATCTCCCTGGGTAAAGAGCCCCACTTAACTCAAGAACACTTTCTTAAAGGTAATTTTAGCAAGCAAGATGAAACTCCTGTTCTGTTAAAAAGACTTTTTGGAAAGTCTTGTCTTAGCGTACATTTGAACGATTTAGAAGACCTGTGAATCTTGTCCCTGAAAGATAATTCAGCAATTTAAGTTAAGTAGATTCATTAAAACAAACCATACAGACATGGCAATTTAATGAATGTCTTTATGGAAAAAAAAAGGATTTAGTGTCCTCTTTTTTAATCATTAGTAGTTTTCTTTGCAAGCAAAAGAACAATTTACATGAAAAGCTAATTCTTATTCTAATGAAACTAATCAAACAACCTGTGAGTCTGCAAAGGTTTATCCATGTTTTTATCTGCTTTCTGTTGAGCAGTCCCAATGATTTAAGGGTAGAGGGGTCACGCAGATCACACCCGTATTTTAACTGCACCTAATATACATTGGCTAAAATAATGCATGCTAAGAAGAGCCAGGTAAGATTCATCTCCATGCCAAAAAATCAATATTGGAGGAGCAAGAGAGGTGAAGAACAGCACGGAGAAATTTCAGGAGATCCTTTCCTGAGCTCTGATGTATTACTATAGAAGATCAGATATACGCTTGTCTGTAATGGAGCATGGGGATGGCTCTTTAATTGTACATCTATTCCTAAATCTCTCACAGCGCCTACAGTTTACTCAACAGAAAACAGTGCTGTCGGAAGACATAGAGCTACTGCTTGCACTTGCAGGAAGGTGTTTTCTGTCTCTGGCACCTGCAACTTAGATTTCCAAGCTGGTTCATAGGTTCACAGTAAATTGCATATCACCAGTACACAAATTCCTATCACCCACTAGAAAATAACAGGAAGAAGTTTAGCTGGAAGGGTGAGAGCTGGTCCATAAGAACACAGTCATAGCTTTTTTTTCTGCACCAGGAAAGTTAACAGGAGAGTAAATAGCACTGGTAAACGCACCTATAGTAAAACACGTATGTGAATTTCAAAACGAAGACCCTATCTCCAAATGCACTGAGCCCTTCCCTTCCTCTGCCTGCCTTCCATCCTCACATATGCATTGTACTTATTGTGTTCTTTCAAAACAACATTAACTCACCCCCGCAACATGCTGGTCTTTTACAAGATTTGATTCTGTCGGTAAATCTCTTAGTCAACACAACAAATCCTCAAATACTCCAAAAATCATTTCTAAAGGATTTGTGTGGCTTTTGTGGTCAAGCTGTCAATTTGATTATTTTTTTAATATTTGGAAATCATAGCTATAATGATTTCCAATTCTCACTCTGACAGAAATACTTTTGGATGCACGTGAAACCTTGACGTGGTTTGCTGTAGACTTATAGGACACACTTACTTACACTGTAGGTGAGTGAGGGGCGCAGCAAAGCTCATCCAGCTAGCCTGACTCCCCCTTGCCCAGATCAGGGAACTTACTAAAATGCCCCAAATCTCCTTTGTTCCCAGTATAAGCAGATTTCCTTCTAAATGAGATGCAGGGGCATGGGACAGATCTCAGCCCTGCTCAGCAAAGCAGGGATGTGACCAGCATGCCCAGAACTGTGGGGAACCCCCATGACTGCACCTCTCATCTGACATGAACAGCTGTGGAGAACCACGTGAAGAGGAGAGACGGAAGGAGAGAGACAAACAAAAAGAATATTATGTTCTTTGAATTAAAAGTCTAGCCGACTTCAGGTAAGACTCACCCAAGATTCTGATCTGCATTACACTTCTGATCCACTTTAACTACTTCATTAAATAAATTGTACCTTTATGTTTACTTAATTTTAATTAGTTAAAAAAAATGTGATTTAAAAGTTAAACTGCTTCGAAATCTACTGTGTTTTTTCCTGATTTGTAGCAGTGCAACAAGAGTCTCCAGCATCAGATTCTGGAAATTGTGCTGACACTCTACTTCGCCCATGCAGTGTAAGCCACGTTGCTTAATGCAGACACCCCCAGGCAGCGTTTCAAGGTGTGTGCTCTGCAGGTCAGGTACAGTATTGCTCTCGCTTTAGCCTCTGTCAAGTCACCTCTACAAATTCTCAAAACCACCCGAAGGTGTTGACAGCCCACCCTGGCTGCCTTCCACACACTGTGGTTGCTGCTGGTGCAAAGCTTACTCCATCCTGCTCCTAAAGGAGTTTAACCGACTAAACATGTGAACAAGAAAGGTTTAAAAAGTCACCTGCAATATTTTGGGGTCTATAAAATATTTCTAAATACCTACAAGTAGAATTGCTGATGTTGTATGTGTTGCAACAGGAATGACTGGCACCCCTGCCCCCAAACCTGCACCTTTCCCGGTGCAGGAGAGGATACACAAAGACCACACACTCCTTGTACACCTGATAGGTGATGTGGCAGCTGTCACAGTGGTGTTATTAGTGCCATTTTAATGTCTCCAGTCTTAGCGGTAGTGGTTCAGTTTATGGCCTTACAACGCATTTTTCTGAAAGAGGCAAGGGGTGGGTGCGACATGAAAACTGCTCTGTCTCTGTGCACTTTGTGACAGCTGGTGACACCAAGTAGGCAAGAAAAGCCATGGGACTTATCTTGAAAAGACAGCAAAATTGGCTCATGGCTGCTGTTAAAGCCGAGATTAGTTCAGAAACCTGGTGATCCAGGATCCTCCCTACGCAATTGAGACTGCTCTGATGTCCCGTTAAGCTTCCAGTTCTCTATGTGGGAGAAACAACATTCACTTAATGAACATACGTATCTGTTCTGCAGGAAATACAAATTAATTCTGATTAGGAGAAAAAATATTCTGGTTTTCCTTACTCTTACCTTTCCTGCACGGGGAGAGGAGTAAAATCCTTCCCCAGAGCAACACAGCCATCCTCCCCTACTGCTGGTTTTTCACACAGGGTCTGTGGCTCTCCAAGACTCGCTACCATGCCATGATACTCTTTTAGCAGCCGCAGCTCATTGCAACTTCTGGTCACCGGTTTGGCTGCCACCTTTGCAGATAAACTGGTTTGATGTAAAGATGTCTGATTCAGCTCCATCTCTTGTTGTCTAGAAATTATACTGTCATCTTTACTATCCAAGTACATCTGTCCCTGGGGAGTGTTCTCCTAAAGAAAGTGAAAACAAATATATTAGGATTAAATTGAATTGACTCAATGTTTACTTCAGTACAAACGTGTTAAAAATGCCGAACAGAAGATTTCTTTTGTGCACTTTTGGATATTCCTTGTTGGTTTATTTCCACCAGGAATAATTTCAGCATTTCAAACCTCTCTGCAACTTCAAAACGAGCCGTTATAAAAACCATTGAAATAATACATAAAGAGATGGCTTATCTACTTTTTCCAGGCCTACCATGGTATTTTCTCCCACGAATTTCCCAGGATCTTGCACTAGTCTTTCATACAGGATAAACCAAAATCATTTCTGCATCAGAGGCGCAAGAGCCGCCGGCGCAGAACGTCTTCCCGGCTTATAACAGCACGGCTTAACCACCACGACGTGGCTTTTTTTCAGCGGCTGCAGTGGCAACAGCCCCACCAAAGCCACTGCTCTCCTCTCTGCCCACGGGGCTCCCTCAGAAAGCCGCTGCTGCCCTGAAGCTCCGCTGCAGCTGATGGCCCCTCATTAAGCAGAGCAGGTACTTGAGTTTTATGAAGACAATGTGCCGTTTCAGCAGTTGCCAGCAGCATTTATGAAATGTGAATCAAACCTTGATGAAAATTAGGTTCTATTATATGATTATTAACGATGATTATAATAAAACTTGGTGTGTAACAGTCAAAAAGCTTTCATGCTCTCATCATTAAAATTCAGCGTGAAAAGTTATAAAAAACACTTCAGAATCCCACAAAGTGCACAAATCAGACACAAAGACGGAGTTAAAGACCAGCCTGTCTTAAACACATGCTGCGGAGTCCAATTATGGGAATATTTCAGTCTAAAGTACCAAAGCCACTGCAGAGGACAGCACGAGCTCGGGAACGGGCCCTTCAGCGTCCGACATCCCTGCAGTGGGGACAGCAGCCTTGTTGGAGCACATACCTGCTCCTCTCTGCAGACACCTCGGCACAGACACGCTGATAGACCTGCAGGGCTGTGGGGCAAAAATAGCACAGTAACAGGGAATAGGCTCTGCTTCAGTCTCAGCGGGAGAAATCACTAGAAACAGAAATAACAAAAAGCTGTGCAGCTTTGAGCAATCCTGGCCTTACAGGCTGGAAGGGAACAGAGGCTCCAGAAAGAAAAGGCTGAACATGCAAGTCACCGCAAACGCAGATCTTGGCTCCAGGCAAAGGCGGGCTTGCTAGCCAAATCTAAATCAGAATTTCCGCGGTTGACGTTTCCTTCTCCAGTCTTGCATTTCGTTTTCTTTCTATTCCTAATTAGTTCTCATACCCTAATCTTCTTCACCTGTCCTCACAAGTAGATTCACAAACTTGACTTTTCACATCAGTAGCTGGAATACTGTGTCTGATCCTGGTCCCCACAATTCAAAAAAGACACAGACAGACTGGAGGGGTGTCCAAAGGAAGGCCACAAAGGTGATCAAAGGGCTGGAGAACCTACCCTGTGACGAAAGGCTGAAGGAGTTAGCTCTTTTCTCCCTGGAGAAGAGAAGGCTCAGGGGTGACCTCATCACAGTATCCCAGTACTTAAAAGGTGGCTACAAAGAGGACAGAGGCTCTCTCTTCACAAGGAGCCACATGGAGAAGACGAGGGGCAATAGGTATGTGTTGCACCAGGAGAGTTTTCATCTTCATATAAGAAAGAAATCTTTTACAGTGAGAACAATCATTCACTGGAACAACCTCCCCAGGGATGTGGCAGAGTCCCCATCACTGGAGGTTTTCAAGACGTGACTGAGCAGGGTGATAGATAATCTCATCTAGACTCTCTTTCCCGTGAAAGTTTGGACCAGATGGTCTTTTGAGGTCCCTTCCAACCTGGGCTGCTCTATGATTCTATGATTAGCAGCCTGGAAAACTTCAGCATAAATTACTTGTTCTTTCTTGCTTTTCTTGAAAGGGGTAGAAAAGAAAGGGAAAGTAGGGAGAATGTGGTGAATTCCTGAAAGAAAGCAGGTGGCAGCTGTTCGCTTCACATGGCTCCTGGTTTTTCGGACATGGCTGGTGTACATCAAGAAATGCTGAAGACACTTCAATTTTCAACGGATAATACCTCTTGCCCAGATATTTCCCTGAAGGGACAAGCTTCACCATCACCCAGTCTAAGGAACACAAGCATGGCTGATGTAATACCAAACACACTGTCACTGAGCTGGTCCAGGGCTTCTCCATGACCTGGAAAGCACTGAACTTTGGTGATCCAAGTCAAAATCCTGAGTGAGAGTCCTGGAAAGCCAGGCTTGCCACTCCTGCACCATGGGATCTGCTGAAAGTGTTGGGAGGGCCGATGCACGTGATGCGGGGGCCACCATTGCCCCACCAACACCTTCTTGCCACCTCTGATAGCCTACCAGGCAGCCAGTTTCACCCGTGCTAAAATCCCAAATTCGTGTTTAATAGATAACTTTGAAATGCAAATACATCCAACTTCAAATGGAAAAGATAATTGCTCTTGTCTTCAATCTCACTTCACATGTTTACATACTGGTTTTATTAAGACACTCTATAATTCATAGTTGAGATATCTGCCCACTTACTCAATTTTTCATAACATTTGGTTTGTCTGAGAGCCTGCTGTGAAAACACACAGGTTTTTAAACTATGCGAGGCTGTGGAAACATGAGCAGTAAGCCTACAGCAACTAAGGCTGTACTAGTTTTTAAAAGATGAGAACCTGAACATGACCTCTAAAATTGATCCGCTGTTACCTCAAAAGTGTAATTTTTTTTTATCTTGAGATGAGTAAGAACTAAATTAGTCACGCTTTCACATGTACGAAGCGTTAGGATGAAAGACATTTATTATCAGAATTAACACCAGCGAAAAAATAAAAGAATGCCAAGGACAACAAGCTTGAGAGAAAACCTGATGCCTAGATACAAAACCATAAATCACATTATTGCACATTCACAAAAGCTTTGCAAAAAAATAAAATAATACAGCATCACTTTGCCACAAGAGACAGGTTTGATTGTGATTACCTACGTAGCTAAAACATTGCTAAGGCAACTATCACCATGGTATCTGAGCTTCTAAGACATCAGTGCATTTACCATTCAAGAAATTCTCAAATGATCACATTTCTCTGTAGTTACAGAAATTTTCTTCACTTCTATTCCTTCTTCCTTTTTCTTATCTTGCGATGCCTCCATCAGCAATGAGGCATACGTGAGATGTTATTATGTGAAGGTGAGGAGAGACTTTAGCCAAGTTCATTTTGGGTTCATCTCTCTGGAGCCAGGCACCAGCAAGGGGTTTTTAGCCACAGCAAGAAATTGATCCGGCAATCATCCATCCAGAAGGGCTAATACAGTATTTAAGCCCTGTTTCTTATCCCTTTTCATCCCTTTCATCCCAGTCCAAGCAGCTGAACACCCACTTTTAAAGTGCGAGTGGAGAATTCATTTTTTCTTTAACTTTTCAGCTGTTAATAAGATCAACGGGCTATGTTACTTAATTTAAGAGGCTTTGTGTAGCCTGCTTGTTGATTGCAAAACAAAATGCTGGAGGCAAGTTACATAGCCGGTAATACATCAACATTTAAAACATTATTTTCCTGAGTATCAATAAGCACATCATAGCATTTTTGCGACTAAAAACGAATCAGAATTTAACCTTAGAGACCATGAGGCTACAAAATGTCACATCTGCTCCAGGTAATACTCATAAATAGCATTTTTCCTGCCTTGTGCATCTTATTATTCATGTAAGACTTTCTCCCACCAAGACTGGAGAAAACATTACCTTTGCACTAAGTCACCTTCCCATTACCAGGCAGAAAGCCAAATTCGAAAAAATACCCGGTTGAAGAGGGAGGGTGTGGCGCCGCGGAGCAGAGCGTGCCCACACACCTGCCTTACCCAGGGGAAGGAGACCGTGGCGCTCGAAGTGATGCACACGCTCAGCCCCCAGAGCTTGCATCTGACAGGGAGCCAAGGAAATTCCTCTCCCAAGGAAATTTCAAGTAAAATCTCGCCCGCCTGGAAAGTGTCTCTAATAGCATCTGAGACTACGTAAACTTGTCTCCTGACTCCTCTCTCGGCATGCCGCTGTGCCGCGAGCGCTGCAGAGGCCACGGGTACGAGCTGCTGCGAGGAACCTCTCACAGCACTCAAGCTGACAGAGTACACTCAGGCAGACGTGCCACCAAGGCGCCTTTCTGTGTGTGCATCTCCCTCCAGATACGCATCTCATGATAGTTTCCCCACAAGTCAGACAGGTGATGTTGCATGGGCCTCCTGTGGTAAAGACACCTTAAAATGGTCTTGGTGGCAAAGACAGTTGCTCTTTCCTTGTCTGTGGCCTAGAGAAACAGAGCAGGGCTTCAGCACTGCATCTCAGAAAGCCTTCAGTCGCAGGCTTGCCGCATGTATCCCTGACCCTGCCAGCCTAGGGACAGTGCAGAACCTTTCCCAGGACTGGTAGATTAAAAGCTCAGCTGAAAACCTATCCCCAGAACCGCGATCTGAAAACAAGACACTACATGTGTACACACAAGCTTCCACACTATCACTGCCAAAATACACTATTTTGTATTTATTTATTTATTTATTTTGAGTAAAGGAAAGGTACTGAGGTGCCTAATGCTGTGACGTTCAAGCAAAGATTCTCAGTATTTCTTAATTGGTGTGTTTTCTCATATAAATAGAAAGTGTTTCTAGGTGAAGGAAGCAGGTAAGACTGGTTCGGGCGTACGGGGTGTAACAAATGACTTCGACATCCAGCATTTGACAGTATGTTCCAGTGCTGCTGTTTTCCACAAAACCCCTGCCTGTCCTACACATAGGATCCCCATCATCCCATGGGGTGGTGTGAGGGATCGCGCAGAATAACGCTGCGCAGAGCAGCCCTCCCTTGCATGTCCGAGTGGGAAGATGACAGAGCTTGGCACGCAGAGCAGGGCCGCGAGGCCAGCCACAGCAGATTGTCACCACTTGCCCTTCCATATTTTTGAGGTCGCCTTATCTTGCCATCCATCAGCGGCAAGAGGAATGATGTGGATAAACGTTTATTATTACGCACCAATGGTACAAATAAGGCTGCCTGAGGCTCGTGTCTAAGATGAGTAAGATTCCCTACTCGTGTTCTCCATGAATTCTCAGCTCAGGGCTGCAGGCAGGACTATTTNCATCCATCAGCGGCAAGAGGAATGATGTGGATAAACGTTTATTATTACGCACCAATGGTACAAATAAGGCTGCCTAAGGCTCGTGTCTAAGATGAGTAAGATTCCCTACTCGTGTTCTCCATGAATTCTCAGCTCAGGGCTGCAGGCAGGACCATTTAGCAGGTGGAAGCAGAGTGAGAACCTTAATCTTCATTGGCCTGGCCAAGAGGAAATTGCTTCAAATTGTTCCCAGGTGGATGCTCACAGACACAACAAACAATTAAAGCCCAGATACCTTATATTCTCTCTCGTCATCTTGTAAAGTGTTTAAAATACCACAGTTATGAACTGGCAGAACTTCACAGCTTCCAGCATTTCCTTAGTCAAGAGGAGGGTGTCTGCCTGAGAGCCACATGCTTTCCTGATCCACGTACTACGTGGCCGTATCTGCTGGAGATGTGACAGCATGGAGCCGTTTGCCGTGGCCTTGTGTTTTATGTTGTCGATCTGGGATGGGTGCTGATGTGTCCAGCAAAGTGAGGAAGGGTGCCAGCCACAGCACCTTGCAGGAATTCAGCGGAAGCCCCTGAACCTCACTGCTGCAAGACCGTCTCTGCTCCCCCTTCAGTTTCTTCCTGCAGCTGGGACGCAGCCCGTGCCGGAGCACAGCTCTTCCTGACTTCCCAGCTCGGCAAGAGCTCTGACACCTTGCTGCTCAGGCCCTGCTGCTTGGACCCTGTTGCTGGGACCTTGCTGCTCTGATCCTGCTGCCCAGCTGCTCACACCTCACAGCTGTGTTAAGGCAGCAGCCCCCGCTACACACACGAGACCTTGACTTTGTTAGTGCTTGGGCTGCATGACCCCCTGACTGCTCGCAGAGCTCAGCAGGGATAACCAGTTCCAGCACCACAGTTTCACCTGAGGATTCCAAGGCCACAGGAAAAACCTTGCTGTGCTCAGAGTCAAAACCTGCCCTCTGCAGATGGTGAAGTCCTCAGGCTCCTCTGTGCTCTGTTGATGCTGCTGCAATCCAGCAGCTGCTGTGCCTGGAGACATGACCTTGCCTCCTCGGGCATTAGACACAAGTTCATTAGACACCGACATTGCTCAGGGGAGGTGTGGGAGCAGAGGCCTTGTAGGACGGAGGTCTCTTGCTGCAGTGAGGTTGTGGCTGGGCTAGAAAGTCCTTGACGGGAATGGGGTTGGGCAAATTGGACTGGAGAGTCAGGATGAGTAAGTGGGAGGTCCATGCTGGAGGAGTGGTGAGGGAAGCCGTGAGGGGTTTTTGGCATGGCCGGTGACAGGGTGCATGGAGGAAGTTCAAGGGCTGGTTGTGATGACGATGATGATGGTCATGATGGAGAGAGCTGCCCAAGGGACAAGCTTATTGCACAGATGTGATTCAAACAGCTTAAGAGGGGAGACCATTTGTGGACCACAAGACAAAAGAAAAGTAAAATTGTGGAGAAACCACTCGCGGGCCAGCAGACAAAGGACAAAAAACTTTTGTTCTTTACCTTTTTAAAGTGCCGCCTCACAGACCTGCATCAATGCAACTCTCTGGGCAGTGAAGCACAGCACAGGAGCAAAAGCAAGCAGCCCAGGCGGGACCACCTCGTGGAAAGAAAAAGTATTGTCCAACTGCATCCCTAGAAAGCACAACACCTTCAGGCTGCACTCAGTAAAGTGGGTGAGAAGTGAGTGTGGCAGGTAAGCGTGCCGCAGCAGATGCACCAGAGAAAGAAAACTGCTTGGACGCACTTTGGCAATGCTTTTAAAAACCATCCTGCCAGCAAAACACCGAAGGAAGGGCACATCTTTTTTCTTTCTTTGCTTTTTTTCCTTCTTTGCTTTTTTCCTTCGTTGCTTTTTTTCCTTCGTTGCTGTTTTTTCCTTCTTTGCTTTTTTCCCTTCTTTGCTTTTTTTCCTTCTTTGCTTTTTTCCTTCTTTGCTTTTTTTTTCCTTCTTTGCTTTTTTCCTTCTTTGCTTTTTTTCTTTCGTTGCTTTTTTTCCTTCATTGCTTTTTTTCCTTCGTTGCTTTTTTTCCTTCTTTGCTTTTCCTTCCAGCCTGCCCTCTGCAAACGCGAGCACAGCCTGCCCCCTGCTGGCAGCCTGACCGCCCGCCAGAAACGGGTTTTCCCCGGAAAACAACCCACTCAACGGGCAGAGCCCGTGTTTGAAGCTGGGTGTCACAGGGAGGGTGCGCGCCCCCGGGCCGCCCCTGCGGCGCCCGGAGCAAGCGCGTACGCGGTGCGGTAAAGGCGGGGTGGTTGACTGGTTGGCTGGTTAGCTGCCGGGGGAGGAGCTGGGCATCGCCGGGGCGCCCCCGGCGTTGTCGTAGGTGGGTGGAACACCTGCCATCAGTCGGCAGAAACTCACTCCGCCTTCTCGGGACTGGGCTGATAGGGCAGTCCTGAGCAGCTGAGATGATAGAAAGCGGTTTGTATGGGGCTCAAGGTGATCGGTAGCAGTGGGTCATGGTGCACACTAGGGCAGTCGGGCCAGCTGGATTTTAAGGGTTTGACAAGGGAAAAAAAAATAAAACCGGTTTAGGGAGTCTCATCGAGTTCAACTGAAGATGGCGTTGACACAGAGAATCCCGTCATCAACCAGGCACTAAGTTCTCATCCTGGTAGAGAGATTCAGTTCCCCACGTAAGCATTACCCTATGCAAAAGATCCCTGTAAATTAGGATTTTTTTGAAGAAAACATTCTATCCCTGAATGTCTGTGTGCCAACGCCCTGCTCTTGTTCAGTGTTTAGTTCAAAGAGTTGGTTTGGGAAGCCTTTTGAAAAGGAGCCTTTGCTAAAGGAGGAATGTAACTGAAGAGCTATCAGCTTGGTCATTAAGAGCAGAGAGCACTGCAGGCATGATGATAATCAAACAGACCAGCTACCAGGAAAAATAAATCCGGATAAAACAGGAATTTCCTTTTTCCTTTCTTATTACATCTGTCAAAGAGGTCAATCCAAAGCCCATTCAAATGAACAGACAGGCTTTTAAAGTGTCTAATCAGATACAGATAACTAAGTAGCATACATTGTAAGGTTAGCACCCCAGCACCACCTTTACAGCCTAGGTCCCTGTAGAGCCCATGGAGAGAGACAGGCACTGACTGCCAATGCCCCCATCCAGCTCATGCCACAGTGGACCCTTAAGACAGGGTCAATGCACCATGCTCTGGAGGTACCTGTACCTCCCCTTGACTGCCAAGGGACCTGGGGCTAAAGGAGAGGTGCACTGTAAAGACATCTCAGCTTCAGTGAGCTAATTTCCAGCAAATGTCAGTAGCTTTGCATCTGGGACTGAAGTCACTGGGAACATGAAACCTGTAGCACTGAGTAATGCTGTACAGTTACTGGGACCAACTCTGGGACTTGGCCATTCGAACACTTAAATGCTGTCACATCACTGAACCAGTGCTTACACTGAAGCAGATTTCTTGCTGGTAAGCTGCACAAGTAAAGGGAGGGAGAGGGTGAACGTCAGTATTAACACAGCAAGCCACTGAACAATTTACTCAGCCAGAACTACTCAGGCATGATAGTTTCGTCATCTGTGTGCAGGGCCAGACAGTCACACTCACGTGAACCAAAATGGTGCCCACGTCCTAGAGGAATGGGAGAGAAAAGCAGCTAAGTATTAAGCAGCTAAATACTATCTGCATTTATGAGCCTAGAGATTCGGGAGGCTGTGTTTAGAAGTAGGCTGTATCAGAGCAAGAACGGTGCAACTTTGAAATTTACTTTTTTGGATTTAGGTATTACCTTGGGAGAAAAAATAAGGAAACCCTAGAAGAGACTTGCAAAATACAGCTAGTGACCATTCAGCACATACAACTTGCTCTGATTAAGAGATGCTGAGAAACCAGGTGGGTTTGAATGGAGAAACAGTTTCCTTCCTGTCATGACCCAAGTGTACTCCCAGAGAGAATTTTCTCCTCTCCTTAAGCTATGAGAGTTGCTTTTTATGCCATAAAAATGTTTCTGCATTCTCTTAAAAATGAGATCAACAGCAAATACCATGTCTCAAGAAAGCTAAATAGCCTGCTGAGGTGCCCAAGGCCTTTCATTGCACCTCTGTGCAAGAACATGAAATGATTCACACTGATGAGTAAAACTCCAGCACTTTAGCCTTGCTAGAGGACTTCTGAGAGCTTGGTACTTCTCTAGCGTACTTTCATAACCCATCATGATATGGTCGTGAGAAAGCAATGAGGTTTCATGTTCTCAGAACACATTGGAGAGCTTCTGTGGGTGAACGCTGAGGTCTCGAGGTAGAGAGGGGCAAAACACACCCAGACCTGCCTTGCAAGCACAGGCAGCACAGGGTGACAGCAACCCAGGCAGGAAAGCCTATCAGAGTATTCTGAAATCTTAAATGTCTTCCAGTGGGGTTTTTATTGATTATTACAGATTCTTGGTGGTGTTATTTTTACTTTGGGTTCTTTATCCTTCAGACATATCAGATGAAGTATAGAGCAGTGCTCTATTCTGTTATTCGGTGCGCATAAGGGTCTTCGTAGCTTCCTTTTTTTAGTAACAAGCAAGACAGCAGGAAAGAGTTGATTAATGGACAATGTATTTTTAAATCATTAAAATAAGCCTGGCCAGTTTCAGCTCTGCTTCAGAAAAAAAGAAAATTCAGGTTGCCAAGCTGAAAAGAAGCACCAATATCAGAGGTTGGGTTTTTATTAATTTTATGCCCATACTCTTCTAATAAATGTTACAAGTTCTTAACAGATTATTCTGCAGACTTTCAAGATGACGGCCAACACCCTAAAACAAAGTGCAGAAAAAATGTGTTATTGCCCTCCGAATGACATGTCTAGATGATTGTTATTCCCACAGTGTCAATCGTTCTTATGTCTAACTTGATAAACCGCAGGTGTTTGAAATTGCTGCAGCAGCTAGAATACTGATACGCAATAAGCGTTCATGTCACATTTCTCCTGTCTGCTGTTAGCCTAAATTTACTTCGTAGCAAAGATGATGATAAGGAGCCTCTTTGCACAAAGGAATTAGAGCCTCCATATGCCTTGGCAGCTGCACCATGGGAGAAGATAATACCAGCAGGTGCAGAAGAGCAGAGTTCACGCTATTGCTGGTTTCTCCTTTATTCCAAACATGCAGCAAAGCACAATAAAATAGATCTTTTTCCTACAGGACGCAAGTGCAAATGGAAGTAGTAGTGAGATAGACTTAACAGGTTTTTAGGTGGTCTTTTTCCCTTGGTATTATCAGGCTGGAGTCTGGGTTCTGAAATGCCCCTCGGTGCAGCGACTATTTCAACTGACAAAGCAAGCAGTATACTACATAGGATTATACTTTTCAAAATAAATGTGAATTTTTCATAGCCTGCTAATGTGGCTGCAATTTTTACTTCACTGGAGGTAAAAATAACAGCTGTGTGATTTGTTGACACTGGCTGTAATGCATCCAAGATGATTAAACCAAAGAGGGGACATTAAGGGACCTAGTGAAGTATTTTGTATAGATCCATTTCCATGTTCAATGCTCAGAAAAGTTGGAGGGTTTGTTTACCTCTAAAAAATTATTTTTATTTATTTTAGAAATTGTTTCCTTCCTGTACGAAACAGTTTCCTGTCTGTATTCAGAAATTAATCATCACCACAGGAGAAAATTGTTTCCTGTTTTACGGAGCAATGAAAGCAAGAATAATACTCTTCTGAGACGGTCATGGCAAAGAGCAAAGCGTTCCAGGAGCCAGACAGTGACGCTGTAAATGGACGTAGCTGTACTGATTTCAGGCATCGGTAGAACTTATTCTTCTTTCCAGACAGCTGAAGGGATTTGGTTCTGTTTCTATCAAAGTTTTGCTCCGATTTGTAGCTGGGACAGAGTCAGACCTGATTGAGATAATAAGCCTCAGTTTGGGTTAGAAATTTTGGTGCTATTCTAATAACCTGCTCTGCTATGAATTAAGAATTGACCCTATACTGAGTAAGCAAGAGTGAAAATTAAAACAGACGTATTTAGAACTTTCTTTTCTGGACTTGGGCACTCCATTAGCACCCTACTGATGTACACAGCTTTTTACCTGCCTCATGTTGCAACTGAGCCTGCTTTTACATACACTCATATTTCTTAGATGCAAACAATCCTGCACTAGAAGGAAGCATAGCGTCTTCAGTGAAAACTGGTGTTTCTGTGCTGTTGGTGGCACTGGTTCACCTTAGAGTTCTGACAAATTCATTAACTTCTCTCTGAGATTTAAAGCATTCTTATAAAACCAAGAGGCTGAAAGCACAAGCTATGGGACGGAGATTTGTGAAGCTGGCAGCCTTCTGGGGTGTGAAAGCTTATGAAAATCCAAATCCAAGCTAAAATGTATGGAATGTGAGCCTCGCCTCAGGGCTTTATCAAAAATGCATTGAGGCTAGTGAGAGTCCTTCCACTGACTTCAGCCGGCTCTGGACCAAGCCCTTCAAAGATGTAAAACAGACTTGAAATGCTTAGTTTATGAGATATATTTGGTTACAAGTATAAGTTGCCCAAATCCGTGACTCCGAGGGGAAGGCTGAACTATGCAGCCTCAGGGCCAGAGGGCCAAAATCACACAGAGAGACTGCAACTATTGTGCTGCCAAGTAGGCCCCATGGGCACGGGTAGCGGAAAGGTGGGAAGAGCAGGGCAGCAGACCAGCCCAGATGCACAGCAGAAGAGGAGGTCTATGAATAGGAATGCCGCAGCTGGTGCATTTCCATTTTGTGGCACCGCTCCCTGGAGACCACAGCATTTCCTCCTTTCTCAGGCACGGCAGACACTCTTTTCGTGTTGGTGGGAATATCTTTACGAATTGTTTTATTTTGGTATCCCTGGGAAGAAGATATTTCAAATATAGCACAAAACCAGACCTTTCCTACCATGGTGAAAAGGAAGAGCAAGAAAATCTCAAAGTGATCAGGCAATTTAAATGTTCCAGCAATCAAGGATTACTTTAAGGATTTAAGAGGAGGGGGTGAAGCACCAGCCTAGCATCTGCCACAAAACTGGAGACAAGAGACACGATTTTCTGTTCCCTGTTTCACTATGTGTTTAAGCTTGTCTCAGGGCTAAGGTGTGCCTTGTCTGCTAAATAACGTTTGTCAAGTAGGTTTCATTCAGCAAAGCTGTACATTATTTTGACACTTTGAGAAAACACGTTATAGTAGTAGTANCAGGGCTAAGGTGTGCCTTGTCTGCTAAATAACGTTTGTCAAGTAGGTTTCATTCAGCAAAGCTGTACATTATTTTGACACTTTGAGAAAACACGTTATAGTAGGAGTAGTAACCGCCGCTGCTCATCAAAGTGTTTGGACTACGCCTGAGAGTACACCTGAGTATGTTTCCCTGAAAGGAGAACCAAGGGTTGCCTCTCTGTTCAGATTGTCTTAAACAAACCGCCCCTGATGAGTGATCACATTTGTAGGCATTCGCGAAAGACGGTGCGCTCCTGGGCAGAAAGTTCACTGCACAGAAGGGTCATTAGCAAGCCCTTCTGTGAATCTCTCCAAGTCTCCAGAAGGTCTGCAGCAAGAATGCATTTCTGAAGTAGCTGCTTAAAGATCTGAGGGAAACTTGGCTGGAAGAATAGCCACATGATCCTCCAGTCTCTCAAGTATTTTTGGCTTTCAAATACTAAGTCCAACGTGACGTGACAGCCTTATGCAATCAAAAACTCACCATTGACCAACAGAGCAGTGTGACATTGTGGCAGTTAAACACAGGCGGCGAGGGAGATGTGCACCCACCTTTCCTTTTCTTTCTTTATTCTCATTCAAAGTTTTTTAGCCTCTAGCAGCTCAGATGGAAGTGGAAACACCCCACAGCGACTCTGGCTGTTGTGCAAGGCAGCACGCTGGCTGGGGAACGATGGGCTACCTTCCTTGGCCACATGCAGCAACCTGCATGGAGAGCAAGTGCCGTGCTCTGAGTATGCGTGAGCGTCAGGGCAGTCCGATGAGCACAGCCAGCTCTCAGCTTTAGAAAAGTTTGGATGAGTTTGTTTCATCTCTAGCTCTAGCCCTACATCTACATCTACATCTACATCTACTACCTCCATCTACTACATCTTTTAAGGTCATTATTGAAAAATAGCCCCTGAAAAACATAATTTGGAGGTCACAGAGTGCAACAAAGGGCTAGAAGAAACTACTGCCTTGTTGTGTGACAATTGGTTCCACTCTACTCTTGGTCTCTATCCTTATATTCGGGAGATGACTCTCTATTCCCACCATGGGACAGAGGTACAAATTAGAAAGTGAAAGGAGACAAAAGTGTTGGGCCTGACAGTCACACTAATGACTCTTCTCTCTACCAAATAGCCAGAGCAGGATACATTTGCACTTGCTCTGAATCCTCTTTTCACAGTCTAAGCAGTGTAAATGAGTGCTAGGGTTGGTGGAATAAGGGCTATTATCTTCAAAGAGATCATTTGATCTATCTAAACTTCTCAGCACTTTCACTGGAATACAGTATTTTCTTTACCCCGATACAATTTGGAAACCTCACCCTAGCAGTCATAAGGAAGTGGAAGACAATGGCTAGATAATTTTATGCATCCCAAAGTCTTTAATTTAATCACGGATCGTACTTCAGGAGACATATTATTCAAAGATATGTATGAATTTCACATCAAACTGCAGACATTTGCTTCTTTTTCTTCATACAAGATAATTGTTAGATTATGGATAATTGTTAGAGAAAATAGTCTTCATCTATCAAAGTTCACAAAAGTTACCTCATAACAGACATAGTTCTGAGTTAACAGAGCAACAAAAAATTCTAAATTATTCACTTGCTCTGACATCCATGTAGTCTGTATTTTAAAGCTAAATATCAGTTATTTGAAAGTAGATCAAGTCTCCCTGGTGCTCAGAGTTGTAGCTCAACTAATTCATTGCTTAGTAAAGTTCAGAAAGAGTTACGTTTATTCACTTCAACCTTTTTTAAAATGTTTGTGAAAATTGTTGCATTCAATATGTTGAATATCTTTTTCTGATTTACAGGACTTTAAAGCAGTCTGTGGGTATATGCAGAATAACTTGTTTGCAAAAAAGAAAATTAGTTTCTCCTCTGTTACATTAAAGCCAAAAAGCTGAATCTCTAGGTTGGTTTCTAGAGCAGAGATTAAGCTGGTAAAGAAACCAAACTTACATGAGGAGGGGAAAAGGTGTCTATAGTCTGTGAATGACTGACAAACTTATGTAAAGCATCCATAAAAGAATGCACAAGTTTGTTCCTTTCAAAATGAAAGGAAAAACAGTAAGAGCTGCTTAGCCCAAGCATTGCATTGCCAGGAACTGGTGTGAGAAATTTCCTTTTGAAAATACAGACACCTTCCGCTTCGGGTTATACGCCCCAAAATTAACGAGATAGCCTTTGCTTAATGGACAGCATCACCGTTTGAATTTTTTGTGATTATAAACTGGTTTTAAGGCAGTCAACCGGGTCCTTTCAGAGCAAGAACCTCTGCATACAGACCTATGCAAGTAATAGGTCTAAGAACAAGGAATACAGTCTGTTTACAGAAAATGAAGCTACATAGCAAGGAGCAGTGGCCCTGCAAAATGCTCCAGCATTTAACAGACACGGAAAACCTACAATTTCCTGCACCATGTGGTGAAAAAGGACAAATGTAATCCTTGAAGTTTAAATCCAAATCATGGGTAGGAATTGAGATTGTTGTTTTCCCTCCGTGTAAGGATTTGTTTACCCAAACAAATGTGCTGGGTTCAGTGCCGGGGCTCCTCTTTTTGGAAAGGCATTTGGAAGAAGGGAGGCAGTGCAGAGAAAATCCCAAAGAAAATAATTAAAGGACTGGAGAAATGCCTTACTGCAAGAGAGACCAAAGGTATTTGATCTGTCCCATTTTTAAAAGAAAAAGATGGAGCAAAGAGTTACCAGGCCACCCTCACAGAGGGAAAATATCTGGTACTAAAAGGGTCTTGAGCTCAGTGGACAAGGCTGGAAGCTGAAGACAGATAAATTCAAACAGGCAATACAGCACAATTGTAATGACTCCTTTTTTTAAGCCACCACATTGATTAACTGCTGAAACAAAATACTGAGGACAGCAGCCTGGCAATGTCTTCTGGACTAGAGTTACCCCTGGGACACCTGCTTAGACAAGGCACACCGCTCAGTCCAACACTTGGAAAAAGGGCTGAAATGTGCAATAAAAATGTGAGACTTGGAGTCCAGAGTCCCTCTGGAGCCCCAGATGCTATGAAAGTCCAGCTGCACAAATTTCCCTTCAGTCCATGATCTCAAAACCATTTGGGGTTAATTTTGCAGCTCTGGAAATAAATCAGTGTCAGTATCAACTGCAAAATTTGGTTTTTAGACCTTGGCTTTCCAGATCTTTGATAACAACCAGGGAAAACAGACACGGTCATCACAGTAGAAAAAGTTGTTTCAAAAAACCTTTCAGCAATCTGTTCCTTTTGGACCTATAAAACCTTTAGGAGCCTTAGGTGAAAAAAAGCATCTAGTTACTTTTTCTTTTTTTTTTTTGTACATTTTCATGCTTTAAAAGCAATTCTTCTGCCAGCAGTTTTCATTGAACACTGTTATTTATAGAGTCACTTCAGCAACGAAATAGGAAGCTGTAATCACACTCTACATGCTTTGGCAGCCCTTGACATGGGCAGGGTGTCTGAGAGCTACTGTATTCAGAGTCTCTTTTTCTCCTTTCCTAATAATAATAGAAAAGATAATAAAATTCTGTCTTCAGAGCTTCCGTATAAAAGGGGAGAACTCATTGGCTGAGAGACACACAAAATGCAAAGAGCTCATTATGCTTTTGCAATGAGGATACGAAGTTTAGCCAGAGATAGTATTTTAATTGGATTTTCCAGCAGTAAGAGCAAAAACTCTCAAAACCCCCCCTCCAAGGGAGGAGAAGGAGTGACTCTGCCCTTTTCCTTTGAGCCCCTGTAGCCAACAAGACGTCTCCAGATGTCAGCGCCTCGTAACTCTAGTCCCAGTGGAGCAGATCCCTCACTCGCCCTGCGGAGGAGGAAGCTGCCGACATTGAGTGCTGGTGTCATCCCAGCCCCAAGCTGCTGAACCTGCCAAAATGCCTTCCAACAGGCCGTATTTGAGAGGGGCTTTGTTATGTGCTCCCTTCATCAATCCAACTCTTTTTCCAAACCTGAAATACATCGGGCCCTGCTTCTTCTGCTTGGGAAGCTGCTCAAACGGACCCTTGTGCTCAAGAGGAGCTCGGCAGGGTCAGTGGGACTCGTAGGCACTGGCCTTGGGTGGCTGCGCTGCCAGGAAGGCAGCTCCCCTTCTCCAGGCGGGCTCCTGCCCCTCGGCGCCCGCGTGTGCACACACGCTCTCCTGCAGCACGAGCAGGGTCTGTCCAGCAGCCTTGCAGAGCGTGTCGCTGACTCATGCTGTTGTTTTAATTCACTGCGTGACATAATAAGATATTCCGGAAAACGGACGTAGAGAGGCTTTGCTTCCTTTCAACACTCAGAATACAAGTGAAATCTCAGAGCGGGCTGCTTTCTCACATTACTAGGTGATATGTGGACAGGATAATTCATGTTGTAAGGGACCTGTGGAGGTCTGCTAGTCCCAATCCTGTCCGAAGCAAGGCTAATGCCAAACTGAATCCAGGTTGCTCAGGGCCTTGTCCGGACAGGTCTTGAATATTTCCCAGCATGGAGATTCCTCAGCCTCCCTCTGCCTGTTGCAGTGCTAACCCACTCTCAACATGAGAAAAAAATCCTTACACACAAGCAGATTTTTTCTTAGTCTAGCTTGTGTCGGNCCCAGCATGGAGATTCCTCAGCCTCCCTCTGCCTGTTGCAGTGCTAACCCACTCTCAACATGAGAAAAAAATCCTTACACACAAGCAGATTTTTTCTTAGTGTAGCTTGTGTCGGTCACCCCTTGCCTTTCACCACGTGCCTCTGAGAAGAGCCCGGCTTCATCTGCGCTATAACCACCTTTCATTGTTGAAGACAACTGTAAAATCCCCTCAAAGCCGTCTCTTTGCCAGGCTCTCTTTCTCTCTTGAGAGAGAGAGAGACCATAAACTCAAAAGCCTGCACATCACACATTCTGTATCCCTGATACCTGTGTGAGAAGTGAGCATTGACTGGCACATGCAGCCTGAGGAAGCGAGGACGAGGCGTTGGAATGGAGCCCTACCAGCCAGAATACTGGTCAGTGCCACTAACATCTTGGGTAGCCCCAAGAAAACCTTTCAATACCTCTGTCTCAGATTTACATCTAAACATTGCATCAATAAACTTTATCTCAATTTATCTGAAATTTGTAGTGATTTGAGATTAAGACGGTGTTAAGCTGCAACAGCATTGCAAGTCCATCAGCAGCAACATTGTTGTGAGCCAAACAAAGAATAAAATAATCTGGTTTAAATTGAAAGTGCATCCCAAGTAAACTTACTGCTGTTTGCACCAAGCGCCTAAGGCAGAGAGACTGAACTGCCAGTCCAGCAGCAGCCCCGTTCCTGCCGGCTCTAAGCCCAAGGGATTTTTTATACAGTAAACTGCTTTGTGCTGTCAGAGGGTTTCGTAGGACTCAGATCTCTTTTTGCAGCTGATTAGAGAAAGGAGCTACAGGAAAACGGCTTACTGGGGACCATAGCAGACTCCCTGTGCTGTTATCCATGAGAAATGAAGCATCTTCAGAGATGTTTGCCCAAGAATTGGAGCACAAAACCACTGCCATCATAAGAACTACCGGGTAAGAGCTGCCACTTGTCTGAAGCTAGCAAAGGAGAAATCGTGAGCTGCGTGATGACAGCCTTCTAATGGGAACACACAAGTGAGTTACCATTGTGAACCTGGCAGTGTGGTCACGGTTTACCGGCTCTGCCCCCAGAGCTACCCCTCTGACCATCCTCATCAGGACCTCAGAATCAGGCCGGGAGATGGGTAACACAGGGGCACCTACTGCAAAACACCAGGCGCTTTCAGTGTCACGTATTACCTCTTCCTCCAATGACTTCTTTGGGTATTCATATCCTAAAGCTGCTTTAAAAATGCTTTGGATGAAACCTCGGTTCCCTTGACATGAGAAGAAAATTGTCCCTATTGAAGTCAATGACAAGTATTTCCTTCTTTGTATCTCCAGCAAAACAGAAAAATACACACTAAGGTTTCATAGTTTCAGCCAGGCTGCGACAACTTAATTTCACTGCAGTTCCTACATGCATGCTGTTGAACTTATTTACTATTATTCAATTTTGAGCATTTAAGTTAGTGAATCTTAAGCACTTATGTTGTGACAGAGTTGGGGCTTAAGCCCACTGCTAAATCTTGCCACAACAATTTTTTGCCAGTTTTGCCATAATAAGATAAGAAAGAGATGCAAAAAAGTGCTATGAATGGACTGAGAGGGAATGTACAAAACAGTCACTGCTGACATCCTCAGCCATAAAATCTTCAGTACACGCAGGAGTTTCATCGGCGTCTTGGGCATGTAGCCTAGGATGATTCCCTTACAGGGACTTACCCAAATACACTGTGTTCTAGCGCTCAAACAGCCTGTACGTCCACGACAAGAAAAGGGCCATGGAATGAAATCTGACACTCAGAAAATCTTAGCAGAAAGTGGTATTCTCAGGGCATTATGACAATGTGGCNTTGGGCATGTAGCCTAGGATGATTCCCTTACAGGGACTTACCCAAATACACTGTGTTCTAGCGCTCAAACAGCCTGTACGTCCACGACAAGAAAAGGGCCATGGAATGAAATCTGACACTCAGAAAATCTTAGCAGAAAGTGGTATTCTCAGGGCATTATGACCATGTGGCCTTTATAAAGATACAAACTCTGAAGTTACAACCTTCTTGTATTTGGTACATATGGGTGCCAGAGCGTGTGCACACAACACAAAAGATGTCCCACGCCAGACAAAGACAAGCGATCAAGTGACGCACTGCAAAAATGAATACTTAAGTCCTGAGAAATTCCTTGAAAACAGCAAAAGGAGGAGCATCTCCTGATGCATCAGGTCCCTGCTCGACCTCAGACCGAGTTAGGTGTGATTGTATACGAAGTTACTCTCTTTTTCTGATGGCCAGTTACCATTTAGATTATTGAGAAAGATATTTTCTGGCCTCTAGCTAAATCATCCAGTGCTCTTGCAGAGCATAGTTTGCCTGGCGGGGAGTTTCAGAGACTTTGCTCTTCTATTCGGCGTTGAAACATCAACTGCATTTGAGTGCGTCACACACAACCAGTTTAAAAGGGAAGGAAAACCAGCTGTCAACATGGCCAAAGAGAGATATTAGAGAATTGACATAATAAAGAGAGAAGCGCAACGTCTGTCCTGGGCTAGAAAAACACCAGGAGAAGGCAGGAAGAGAAGCACATTATGGTATCTCATATATCACCCTGCACTGGCTCTATTGCCGCAAATAGTAATAAAATAAGACAAAAGTAGTCCCCAAGATGTCTGTGGCTACATCTGTGTTAGTAAGTGGCATGGCACAACAGGAATTAATCTGTAGGGCAAAGGATTGGTGCTGAGGACCTAAAGTCCACGCTATAAACATCTCAGAAAGTTTTCATTTGGACCAGCCCTAGTCTGGTCCTGTAGACTGAATGCCCATCAGCAGTGAGAGCACCTCTCTTGGTTTAATTTCAGCCAAAAGTAATATCTGTGCACTCTGAGACTGCTCCACCACACAGATCAAATCACAGCAAGGGGACGTGGTGGGGAGGTTCAGTTCAGACATGCGCTTCTGACCCACATTAAAATACCCCCAGTAAGACTGGAATCTGCAACTGCAGGGAGTCACATAAAATGGAGGAAACGAAAATGTGTGCAAAAATTAGCACCCACATCCCAAAGAGGAAAACTACAAAGACAAACTTACAGCTGTAACCATGGCTTGTTAGGAACACCTGAACAACTGTCTCCAAGGACAGACTGAGGCAAAGCATCGTCTCCACCAGGGCAGATCCACATAAAACTGCCACGGATGGCATGAAAAAGTTCACTGATTAGTGGGCCTTGGGAACTAACAAGGATGATGCACAGAAAACGTCAAGGAGGACAAAAAGAAAATTCGTTGCCACACGGTGCCTGAAAAAAAACCCATTAGATTATTCGCTGATATCAAAAACCGTACTGTTAACTGAAATTACTCAGCTCCCGTCTTCAGGAGAAAAATGTTACAGCGTTGCGCAATGCTCAGGAGGGACGGAGCGTTCCCTAAGAGCCATAGCCCCTCTCTATGAAACGCTAACACGTCAGGGGTCACTGAGGATACAGACATGGAGCAACAGCCCTTAAATTCTTAAGGCAAATAAGAATTCTAATTGTAAATGGTTACGTGTACGTCTGTTATACCTACATTTCCAAAGACGATTCTTCTTTCAGTCTAAATTCACATTAACTTGCTTTAGAATCCTTTTGTTTCCTGTTTTTCATTTTCACTCAGCTAGGCAAATTGCTCAGAGACAGGCACAAGCACGATGCACTAGCTGCTGTCCAAACGTACGTAGGCAATGAAAAGTCTGCAGCCTAACAGAACAGTAAACACACAGTGACACAAGGAACTTTCCTTTCATTCCTGTCCTCGGTTGAAGTCAGGAATATAGAAGTGTTTGCAAAAATATTTCTTCTGCAAAACGTGCACATTAGGCTGTAAGGCTGTCATTAGGATACATGATCATGTTAGGATGTGGTCTGTGGAGGAAGGACTACAGGGCTGCTGCTGAAATGCAGCAAGATTAAGTTTAAGGCACAGCTCAGCGAATCTGTTCATAGGCGGCCAAGGACATGCTTACAGGCCAGCCATCCCAGGGTAGCTCAGAGCTACCCTCCCTCGCCCTGAGGCCCGTGTCCTGCCTTCCCCAGTCTCCAAGGATTTGCAGCTCCTGGGCAGGTGATGGTGGCTTCGTTCTCCACAGCCCTCACTGAACATGTCCAGCCACCTTTTGAAACCAAGAAAATGTCAAGTACTCACAAATCCACGTTGCAAAGGTTTCCTGCCCTGTGACACTGCTTTGCAAGTGATATTTTATTAGAAGAAGGTTTTTCCTGGACAAACCGTACCAGGCGAGGGCCAGACCCCAGCACACATGACAGCAGTGAGAGCTTTTGGCTGACGCTCGCCTCTCAGCTGACCGGCCTGACCATTATGTAAAATCCCTCAGACGGCAATGAGGCATTCCCGGTCAGACACAGACAGTCTGAGGAGCAGCTGGATGCAAAACTTGTTGTGGGGGAGGTGGGGATTTACGAACAGACCCCCCATTTCCCCACACGCCTACACCAACCCGCCCCGATTCCCTGCTCTATCAGAGCCCCCCTTGAGCTGTCACATAGAGAGTCATCCATGGGCAGCAAGTTCATCGAGCTCCAGCTCAGATGAAAGATAATGGCCCACTACTATAGTTAAGCACATTCTCTCCTGGGCTTCTGAGCTCCTCGGTGTAACGCACCAGGAAAAATAATTTCGGTGGGGAAATTGTATCTGCAGGGTGAAACACCAGTTTATAAATTAAATTAGCCCCATTCAGGGCACTATGAAATTTTAAAGTAAATCAAGCAAGGGCATACAAGCGCAAGACTGTCAATTCTGAAAAAAAAAAAAAAAAGTATTAGCAGTTATAAAAGCAACTGTAGAACACCAGCGCAAAAAACTAAGAGGCTCTTGCTTTCAAGGGATTATAACAGACTGAGTTTATTGTTGAAAAAGTCAGGTCCTTGAGGGAAGCTTGAGCCATGCTTGAGGATATTTAAATTAAGGCTTTCCTGATAAGTTTTCTTGTGCCTATTAGTGAGCGCGTGTGTTCGGCTGCCTCGTTTCCTACAGAAGCACTCCTGAAATGTCTCTTCCTCTCTCTCGCTCGCCAATTTTCAGGAGCTTTAGCTTTGAGGCACGCAGCTGTCTCATCCATGTATACCCCAAGGCTTACTTTGGGTTTTGTCCAATTTTTTCCAGTGATATCTGTATTCAAGGCCCTGTAATTAACCCACTGTCCTTCATGACTGCCAGGTAAAATTCCCCCTGCTACTGATGAGACAGCGCAAGAAAGTTTAATTGCCTAATCAGGAACTTCGAAGATAGTTAACGGAGATTTATTAAGGTGCATTGTGTCTTTGAAAAGGTAAAAGAAAACATATTGCCAGAGCTTGGTAGCTCTGAGGTAGAACAGGTAGAAACTATTCTTGCTTTAAAAAAGCCCTCTAATCAGAAATCTTCCTGCATACATCGCTAAATACAAATGGCAAATGTTCAAAAGTGCTTTATGGTACGAACATTACTGATGACAAATGATACCCCTTTGACAAATATTTCTGCCGACGGAACTCCAGTTAGCTTGATTAAAACAAATTTCTGAATTACCCATCTATCATGAGACCTCCAGAGTGTTGCGAAATTTGCAGCAGCTTCTGTAGCATGAATTCTACTAGGAACTAAAATTAAATGTCCTTGCAAAGAGTCACAATGTCCAAAATTAACAGACCGCATTTGTAAAGATCGATCACTGGGGATAGACGTGCAAACGGCTGCTTCACAATCACGCAATTATTGGGTGATGTCTCTACAGACGAAGAGATGTTGCCTCAACTATGCACATGCCTATAGGTTATGATTGATGTCTGACATAGGAGAGGCGGCAGTTTAAGAGCAGTAGTAGTTTGAGAGTAGTTTTGTAGTCCTAGACCCTGAACAGTTGCAACATCTCTCCAATTTGAACTTAGTGTATCTTTCAGCATTTTTCACCTTGAATGCTGCCCTGCTCCCAAGAAAATGGCAAAAACATCTTAAATATTTGTGGTGCTTGCGTTACAGCTTAAATACAGGTTTCACAAAGCATTTTAACCAATCCAGCTGTTCTACTCAAAAACCAAACTACAACCTTACAAACCTCCAAAGCCGTAACAAAA
Organism: Steatornis caripensis; assembly: GCA_013398225.1. Classification (NCBI taxonomy): domain Eukaryota; kingdom Metazoa; phylum Chordata; class Aves; order Caprimulgiformes; family Steatornithidae; genus Steatornis; species Steatornis caripensis. The sequence continues at coordinate 255,418 of VZSC01020017.1, read as the reverse complement.
ACGTACTTCTGGGACAAGCAATTACAAAGTGCTGCATTTCATTACTTCTCTGAAAGAGAACCTCCTTCAGAGGGAAAATCACCCGTAAACTCCCTTTGGGAGTTCAAGGGACAGGAATTGGCACCAAATATCACACTTATATTTCTGCTTTGATTTAGTTTCAAACACACTGCCTTCCAGCAAACTTCCCGGCATCCCCACCGAAGCAGCTCTCGCATTGGGAAGCTGGAAGAGGCACTTTGCCACGCTCGCCCTGCTTGCTACTCCTCGCGGAGCACAAAACACATCCCAGCTGTGCCCTGTGCCTCGTGGGATGGCCGCTTCCCTGCGCAGTAATTAACAAATCCAGGCCAATCACAAAAGCACAAATCCGAAAGAAGTCATGTAACTGTATTGGCTTTCTGCCGCTGGACTGGGAGGAAAATGTATGCTTCAAGTCCTCCTGGTCTGATGACAGGTTATAACAATAGATTTTAACAAATCATCCCGTGAACAATGAAAAAGAAAATACTACACAGCCCAATGCAAGGCCTGGGACCAGGGCAAGCCTCTGGCTTTGGAGAAGCCCTAGAGGAGCCCAACATGAGCAAGTCTCTCTCCGTTGTATGTGACTAAACATTTCCCGGGGGATCATTATTTCAATCAGAGAAAAGTGATGACATCGACTGCAATCCCACCGGAGGAGCGCTCTATGTAGGGAGTCTCTGGGAGGCTGCTGAGGACTGCAGCCCAGCTGCGGCAGTAGCTGAATGGGGTTCTACCTCATTCCCCAAATCCAAACCTCTGATGGCTGAGCTGCAAGCTGCATCACCACAGCAATATTAGCAGAAAGCAGTTTTGTTGGGGCTGAGCAGAATTCAACAGCTGGGGACTAGTGAAAAAGAAGACCAACCAACCAAACAAGGAAACAAACAAGAAAATTCTGCTGTCCCTTTGTGGGAAGCAACCAGAGAGATCACGGCCCAGCCATGGAAAAAGAATAATCAATGCTGTTGCCAGTTTTGAAATTGCAAGTTACAAGGCTCATCATGCCAAGATGCTTTATTTAATTAAACCAGAAATGTAGCAGATGATTGATTTTCTATGTTAAACTAAACTGATACCTGTCATGATACACGTAAAAGAAGTGAAGTTCTCTGCTACAAGCAGTTCGTGTCAGAGAAGAGAAATGGTCGGAGGAGACCTCAAGCGTAGCATCCACAGGGTGTGCTGATAGTTTCATAGATCAAATCAATGCAACAATAACAAGGCCTCTTAAGAGAGGAAAAGAAGTCATGTGTTTATGCAAACTGGTAAAAGGCAACGAGCATCAAATGAGACCTCTACGGTGTGGAGCCAGCTGACGCTGCAAGCTTCTGAAGGGCCATATGACCATGGAAGAAGATAAGGGTATCTGCTGCCAATGGCGGGGAGGCTGGCGGATGGCGGGTGGACTAAAAAAATCCTGTGGAGGACGGACGCCTCCATACCTTTGTTCTGATCCATGTAGCTAATGAGAATCTTTTATGAGACTCCAATAGCTCCCGGATCAGGTAGTCTTTGCACTTACTGAGGCTCCATTTTAAAAGCCAGCTTCTCTGAGAGAGAAGTCCAGAGCCCCAGAAATCACCGCTGTGGCTGATGCTACCAATTACGAAGGAAGTCTCCTCTTTGGTACTCGTTTTACTCTTTTTTAATGGGCCCCTAAAATACCACAGGCCTGGTACCTAAGCCCATCAAATCCTGCGGAAGGATTTCTGCCAGCCTAAGTCTTCTCTCAATTGGTGTCATGAAGGTGGCTTCAAAACAAGGTAATGCGTGCAAGAAAAGGTCATCAGTCAACCAGAAGATGCTGTTCCCTGCATAGAAGCAGGTTCATCCATTCATTTGCTGAATAGCAATGCAACCTTCGTTTCATTCTAGGCTATTATTTTTCCTCTAAAAAGACACCCCTTTTTCTGCCCTTTTTGATGGAAAATGCTGGGTGCGGTTATATTGCTGCAGGTCTAGGATCAGGACTAAAGCACGGAAACGCAAGGAACACGAAAGCCCAAAGGTTGATTTATGGCTGAATCCAGTGTTTATGTTCCACACATCTCAGAGTGAACGGATGGTTTTGGCAGCACTGTGTAGCTCTTCTAACGGACGCAGAATGTTTTCTTTCTTCTCTCAGGCAAATTAAAATATCAGTGGGTTCATTCCTCTTTCCTGTTTGATCTGTTCCTAGCTGGGCACACAGATTTTAGAGCGGATGATGATCCTACAGTGACCACATTAAAAAAGCGAACATCTGCCAAGCATTACCACACGGCAATTTCTGCGATAATGCTCCATTTGCCCCTGCTCAGAGCAGCGGCATACACAGCATGTGCCTGTCGGAAAACAGTAGGATTATTGCAGTATTCTGACTCCTTTGCCCCAAAATTGAAGGAAAGGTCATCCAACCTTCGGTACACAGATTTTAGTAATTTTCTTTGGTGAGTAGGGAGGCCGATGGAGTTTTGCAAAGCTCTTAAAGAAGAAACCAAGTCATCACTGTATCGATAGGCAAACTTTATTGCGCTGTTAACACAACGTGGTAACATTTGCCCTTGCCTTGATTTCAGATTTTTTTTTCCCTTTGGCTTTAATTGAATGAAATAACCTGAACAGAATACAGACACTACCCTTCATGTAAAAAATATTTAGGCTATGTGGCTGTTCTACAAAAGTAATTTACCAAAACCCCAACAGTTTAATCTATTCTATGAGAGGCAAAGGCCAAATCTTAACGGTAAGAACCTGAAGGCTTTCTGCTGTAACAGGATTTAGTAATAACTTTTAATTGGCGGTTCAAAGTTAATCCTCAGGGGAAAATGTGATCTGGCAAAAGCACCCAGTCACAGAAAGAAAAAAAAAATAATTCGTCAGACTGTGGGGTTTTTTTCTCAGTATTTCTGCAGCTATTGTTATTGGGAAACATTACAGAAATACCTGTTGCATTATCTCAGACTAACAAGGCTCTTCTTAGGTAATACATTTTATCCCTTTTGCACTTTATTTCTCTACCAATGAGAAAGACGGCAAAAGTTTAAATTTCTCAGTTCTCCTAGTAGGGTATAGCTTATGCAACACATCTTCTGAAGGGAAAATCATAGGCAAATCCCTTAGACTAAGACTCTGCTCTCCCCTCTTTGTCCCGCGACAGCAGTTTCACATGGCCACAGCCTAAATTTTTCTTCTGTCTCTACTCAAACGGCATCTCCGAAGGCTTGCAGTGAGGAACCATTTCTCCTCCTAGATTTAGCTGTAGGAAAAGCCCATAACCCAGACAAACCTTCTCGTTAATTCACCAGGATCTGTTCAACCCTAAATTTCAGCAATTCTGTCATCCATGATTTTCTTTCTTTGTTCCAGTGGTGTTTAAGACTAACTCATGGTGACCCGCTTAACTCAGAAGAAAGCACACAGACGCTGCAAGAGAGAACTGACGAGGTCCAAATTAGCCTCCTACCGATAGATCAAAGTCTGCATTGAAAGCTAAGCTTTTGTCAATGATTCAGGAGCTGCCCTTATGAAGCTACCAGGAACTGTGATGGCAGCATGTGAGAAGACCAACTTCTTTTGTGAGAGTTCAGGTAGCAAATAAGTGTCTCTTTTCCATCTATGACTGTATTAAGAAATACAAAAAGATTCCTAGACATCAGCTGAACCACATCTCTTGAAAGTTGCAGCCCTTCAGCGATCTTTTTTATATGAGTAAAAGATCTTACTTTATATATATATAAATGTTCCCCATAAAAATTACGTAGCTGAATTAAAGTGGCTAATGCCCTGACCTCTTGCCTTACGCTTCATTGACAACCAAATGTTCACAGCTACTTTTGTAAAATCTCAAGCTCTCGGGAAGAGGAACGGTTTCAAAACTGCAAAAGCAGTGCTGAGCAGAACAGACCAGCCCATTGTTGGTCTGCAGACGGCTCTCTTGCTGGCAGACTGCTCCAGCAAGAGTACTGGAAAAATCACAGCAGCTTGTTACAAATAAAGCCAATACGAGTAAAATCCATGAAAAGGAATGCTTCAGAAAGTAATGGGAGCATATACCTGCTTCATTCATTTTTTATTAAATCATTTTACTTGAGAGATGTATTCACTCCGCAACAACAATGTGTTATCTCAACGTGCAGACCTAAACATACTTTTTAAACATAAAGGTTTATGTTTTGCAGACCATCTAGCCTGAAAGTAAGTCTGAGCTACCTCCTTTACACATAAATAGAATAGGAGATATACATTAAAAAAATCACAGTAAGTTTGAGTCCCTAAAGAATCTACAGTCCAAAGTAACCTAAAACATTTTTTAAAATATTTAATATTCTGTGAAATATTAAATTTTGAGACAACATAAATGTAAAAGAAACTGTAACTAAAAGAACTATTGAATATTATAGTATATACTTGATGCTTCTCACTGATGTTCTAAAATGCTGAATGCTCAGCATCATTTAAAATCTGTCCAGAGGCACTGCACTATTTGCAAAATTCGACTAATTTTTAAAATATGGTATTATATTGCACACATTAAAACTCCTCTCAAAATAACAGAACTGCATTAAACTATTCTAGAAAACATCTCTTGTAGAAAGATTGCATTTTACCTGCTTTTTTGAAGAATTCTTGAAGCGATTCTTTTGTTTGAAAATAAAAATCTCTGCAATGAAAAAAAAAAAAGGTGCACAGAAGTTAAAAATAAAATACTTGGTTCAGCTGGGGGACCTGCAAGATGCCTGGTGGTTTCTGAATAGAGAGTTTATTTGGGTAAATTACTTTGTTGCTGTGGAATTCAGCTCAGTCCTTTGTAGTAAGCATCTCTGGATGAGGAGAGAGTGACATTGCATCCTGTGCACACTCATAAATGAAGCAGGAATTCCCAGATTTGCCATCATGTGATTTCAGTGAGGAACTAGCACTCGACTTACTCCCAGCACCCGTTACTCCCTGGCCAAACACAGCTCTTCAGAAGCCTGAGATTGTTGTAACAAGTGGCAAGGAGAGAAAGAGTACACAGACCACCGTCAGCTTCACTGAGCAGGCACTTCATGCGCTGCCCAGAGTTTGGGCAGGAAGCTGGAGGAGAACAGAGCAAAAGTACAATTGTTAAGCTGCCACAGAGGTTATGAAAGAGCATTTTTAACAGTTCTCACTATGAAAAAATGGTCATACTTGAAAGGGGGGAAAACCCCACTTTTTCTGCCATCAGAAATTACTGAAAAGATTATCCCCATGAACGCTCATTCTCATTATTTACACCGGAATTTCAAAGATTTACAAATTACACTGCAGCACTCAATGTAATGTTAAGTAAGTACCACACCAGTCAAACTCTTTTTGCCTGCATCAGGCAAAAACTGATAAAAGATAGTATAATCTACACTCCCCATACAGTATATGCCAACAGGAGAAACAGATGCTACATTAATATAATAGCTACAAGCAGAATAACACAAAGGAAAACAATACAAAAATCATTCTTTGCAAAGAGAATGATGCTATTGACATTTTGCCTTGAAGAACTGCGTGCTCTTAAGTAGTAATGATGGTAGTAATGATAGTTTCTGCAGGCTGAGCTTTCCTAAAGAAACAATTGTTCTTGAAAGATGAGTAATCATTTCTGACCTTCTAAGACTCAAGGCAGAGATGAACACTTCCAGCTCCCTCAGGATTATCCATAAGGTCCATCAATAGTTATCTCCAATGTTCTAATTTGATGTGCATCATGGATGTCTCTTCTTCCTTGCTGCTGGGGAGAGGCGCTTACTACACGAGTCTGGTGAGGACATGCGATAAAGTGGACCATTGCGCAGTTTCTATTAAATTGCTCCATTTGTGATGTTGCTGGAGGTACTTAATTGTCCAAAAGGGTGTTTTTCAAAGCTTTTTTTTTCCCCCCATAGGCTGTAGAGCACAAGTAACGGATGTTCTTTTATTGTGAGACAGGTTCCAGTTTAATCTGATTGTCTACGAACACTGAGGTGCCAATAGCTTAACCTCTAAGAAGTTACTTACACCCCTGTAACTCAAGAAGCGCCTGGTCATGTTTTGTGAATGAAAATCTATTTACACCTATCCCCAGTGTCACAGGACAGCTGCTCCCTGACTGCTCTAATGTGGCAGTAGACCTGCCCGCATGAGACAGGTCTTCTTAATCACAGAAAACATAATTGCCATGAAAATATAAATTCACAGCTAGATTACAAGCATACAGGTGTCCTCCCATCCAATTTTATGCAGACAGGTGAATCCAGTTCTGCTTTTGAAAATTATCCTGATACAAAAAAGAATCCTTTTACCAAGACACATTATTCACCTCCAACTTTATCATAATTTATTTGTGTCTCTGTTGCTTAGATGCTTCAGCCATGGCTGAGGGCCCCAAAGGAGGAGATGCTGTAAAAACACAGAAAAAGATGAAGTTTTCTTCCATACAGATGAATTGCAGTATTTGAAGAGGGCACACATCAAAGGGATGCAGACTATACTGTTTGCCACAAGAGTTCACCAAAGACCCACCATCTCATTTAACCTATATTTCCATTAAGATTTGTGCTACATCACCGATATAGCCATACCAACAGCGGAAGACCAGGCAGAAATCCCGAGAAGTCAAAAGAAACATTTCCTGTGAAGTTCGTATGTTAAAGAAGCAACTTTGTGCACTCTAGTGAAATGGGAAATTAAAGTCATGCTTTTGCATCTGTTTCCTATAAACCTTTGAATGGAGTCCTCATCATAGAAGTGAGGGCATTTCCTGGTAAATGTAGAACTAACCTAAAATCTGCATGCGAATTTGTGATAATTCCGAGGCCGCTGTGCACACAGAAACTACAAGTTCCTGGTAATACCATGGACTTGCTCTGCTCTTTCAGACTTTCTCAAACTGCATAGACCATCGGGTTCCAAGGAGCTGCAGCAATTCCTTCCCAGGTCATAAAAAGCCTGGAACAGTCAAGTCTACCCAGACGAGTGTACTGAAACGATTAGCTGAAGTGATTCTTACCAGTCTGCTGCAGCAGAAGAAAGTCACCCAGTATCAAAAACAGGAGCTAAGATATCCTTAGGGAAAAAAGATAAATGTGAACTTGAGACATTCAGGATGCATGGGACAAAACAAAAATGGGAAGCATCTTATGAGAGAACCTTATGGTAGAAAGGGGTTTCAGAAGTAGGTTAGCTGCAGATCTTGTGCGAACAGCAGCTGAACAGACCTGAAAGACTCCATGCTTCAGAAGAAGAAGACATCAGATGCACTTCAGTAGCCTGAGTTATGTCCTGAGAAACTGAGGCTGTAGTCTGAGCATGAGGAGAAACAAGAAGGAAGTGCGTCTAGGGTTTATTGTTATTTTCCTAGTTCCATAAAGCAAGGGCAATAGGAACTTAGCAAAAGCGTAAAAAAACAGGCAAGGCTTGCCTCCCAGAGCTGTGCAGACCAGGAGATGTAGGGCTGGCATCCACATGGGTCTTGACTAAAGCTGTGGCACAACAGAAACACCGAGTATGGGAATGTCATTATGGGTTATAGAGATGCAGGTATCAATGCAGATGCTGGAGTATAAAGCAGGTAGAAGTCTGAAAAGGCGGAATCAATAAAGTGCGTCCAGTCAGTTGCTTAAAAAGTCTACTCCTAGCAAGACATTCAAACGATGGCTGAGGGGAAGAGGCAGAGCGAAGAATACAACCAGGGGACAGCTGGGGCAGATAGACTTACGGATTAATGTTGGAAAGTAGAGAGGGAGGAAGTGTCAACAAAAAGATCCGAATGAACACTGAAAGGCTGGATGAGGCTCAGGCTGTCAGGAGTGAACAGGACGCTGAAGGTCATAGAATTATTTTGCTTCCTAAATTCAATTAGTAAATTCAGGGGAAAAACAGCAACATAACTCATATAATTGCACTAGAGAAAGTAGTGCTTAGCATATACCTCAAGTCTCTGAAAACAATGCATTCAGCATGCTGCTGATGAACTGCGTGGAAGATCATACCTCGTGCTTGCAGAAGAATCTGCAATGAGAACAAAAACATAAGCAAAAAATACTAGTAAATTAGGAAATCACATAAAATACTAGTAAATTAGGAAATCACACCTAGAAAAATCTGCAGAGAGAAAGCTGCAATGTTGCTCAGTTTGACTTAGGATTTCATGTCCATAAGTCTGTACAGGGAAGCTAGCTGGGATCTGGACTAATTTTTCTAATACTGAGTTTTGAAACTTCTCGGTTTCCACAAGCTGATACTGACCAGAGCCGGGTGACAAGCCAGGTTTGCTTTTAGTTTCATTATCTGTTTTTTCAGAAAAAAAATTCTGGTTTCCAACACCTCCAAGAAATGTTTTAGTGGAGAAAATTACCATGAGCTTCTGTTTTTCAAAATAAATAAATAGATAAATAAATAAGATCATAGCCCCTGCATGCTAAACAAGTCCCTGCTGTTGCCGTGGATAAACACTTGTTTCTCAGTAGGGAACAACGTGCCTGTGAACAGGCTGGCCGTTGTGTGAAACTTGGTGTAACTCAGACCAACAGAGGGGCTTTCACATTCCTGACAGACTTTCCAGGCAGGAGAGCGCTGCCCGCCCAGCCCCGGGGGCTGGGGGCAGAGGAGGGCACTGGGGAAGGCCTCCTCCACCCACTGCCTCATCCCCTCCCGCTGCGCTGCTGTCGCTGGGTCAAAGCTGGGTGTCCAGCCTAACCGATCTCCTACCCTTCAAATAAAGATACAGATGCCTCTAAAGGACAAATCATCCCAGCCTGAAGTAGGGAGGTGACTACACGAAAGCCGCAGGTCTAAAATCCCACCTGTAGTCCCTGGAGATGCGAGGCCATGCAGTCAGCAGAACCTAAGACACCAGTGTTCACAGCAGGATGAGATTAAAAACTCCAGACTGTATCGACTGTATTGATTGAGCTTCTGCATCCAAAACGGGGAGGACAGACACTGAGTTCACATGTGGACACTTTCGCCTCAGACACCTAGATTTAGGAGGCACGAAGCCTCGGGCGACACAGTTCAGCGGTTCTCCAGAGGGAGATGCCTACATCTCCTGCACAATGAACAGGAAGAGGGAGAAGCCTTTCTTTGCAAGAGGTCTTTCTAACCGGGAACGGCTTGATGCCCCTGAGGCAGGTGTCCACACGCACCACCCTGTAGCGGCCCTGCTGTTTCCCCACATTCCCTAGAGCTGCACTGAGCAAACGCACGCCAGGCTCAGACAAGGCCAAGTCCAGCTGTGCCTGGGCTCTTTCCTCATCTGCCTCATCTGTTCCTTTCTCTCCTAGTTATCATTTTTCTACTTGTATGCTCCTGACTCTTCCTCTTGTTTCCTGCCCCTGTGAGGCTCTGCCCGCAATAGAGATGAGATCTGGAGGGGAGAAGGATGGAAGCGAGCAGAACCGGTGAAAACACAGGGGCAGAAAACTCCATTTGCTCAACACCAGCCTGAAATAGAATAACTTTTTCCAGAAGGGCAAGTAGAAAGGTGAAAGACATGGAGGGGGGAAAAAATCTAGTCTATAGTTTATACCTGCAAACCGTCCAGCTGCAGTGAGTGTGACAACTGGCTGGCTTCCTCTGCAGTTCCTGAACAAGAACAGGACGGTTTTCCAGCGACATTGCCCGCTCAATGACCGGGTAATAGTTGGATGTTGATTTGCCATCTTGAACCGACCATTCAAGAAGCCTGTGCTGATAAACACCAGAGCTGAAGAAAACAAACTTAATTAACCAGAGAACTTAAATGAAAGATTCACTTTCTGGAGCACATGGAAACAAGCAGTCGCTCCAGGCAAGGGTGCAGCAAGGAAGATCAGAGGAAATCCGTCTCTGACAGTCAACCCCGTGATCCTTCTCTTTCAGGGTGAGGCTAAGACAGTACTGGTGGTCCTGTCATTCAGTCCCCGGTGATGTTANAGGAAGATCAGAGGAAATCCGTCTCTGACAGTCAACCCCGTGATCCTTCTCTTTCAGGGTGAGGCTAAGACAGTACTGGTGGTCCCGTCATTCAGTCCCCGGTGATGTTAAACAAACTTACCCCGCACTCTATACAGACTCTACTATTGGAGGGTTCTGAGCGTTTCATACCAAGCTACAGTTTTCGTCACACTGGTCAGCCCAGCCAGCAGCAGGGGGACCTGCAAGGAAGAGCAGAGCACCCATGAACTTTTGATACTTGCTCACAGCATGCTGCTGACAAGGAGACGGGCACACATCCCAGTCCTGTTGTCTGTGCCTGGACCCACTGTGAAAGGCTCCACGCACCAGGTCATGGGATTCAATCGGCGAGGGATGCAGATAACAGTAGTACCCTTTCAGCTCTGGGCCCTGAAAGGTGGCATTCACTGCCTGCCCGACACTGCTCCCGCTCCCGGCTGTAGCCCACATCCGTCACAGCCACGCCACACGCCAAACGCTGCCCGTTTTCACAGGCCAGGGGGCTGTGGGACATCTATACCTTGCTTCAGGGGCCCACAGACAGGAGAGCGGCATCCAGGTGATACACAGAGGACTACTAGGACCATTCCGTGACTCTCTGTATAAGACGATGCAATCACAAGAGCAAACACCCTTTTATGCATGAGCACCTACGTCAAAACAAGCATGAGACAGTACTCATTGCACAAGAGGAGCTTCGTGTTCAAAAGTCATCCCATATCCTTAGGGTTAATCATAACTCAGCTGAGGCAATTGCAAAGATAAATCTTTATCTGCACACGGAGCTCTCATCCACGTGGAGAAACAAATACTGAGTGGCTCCAAGTTCTACATCTCTGCACCTACGCCAGTCACCGTCCTGCACTGGTCTGGAGTGGAGCAAGAAAAATAATTACTGCAGGATAGTTACACTGGTGTCCTGGAAGAGGCAAACTTCAGTCCTAAATGGGGTTATGGAGCCATTATTTCTGTGTGTGAGGCAGAGCAGAGAATATGTCTCTACCAGACATGAAAATGATTTGCTTAAACTTGGAAGATTTCTGAATTTTTCGTAAAAGAATGTCTTTGACCTTATTATGATTTTTCAGTAAAGTTTAATAGTGGTTCACAGGGTTTTTTCTTCCCATCAGAATTACATATTCCTCTGCAATTTTTCTGCCATACATCTGTATAATTAATACATAATTATAATAAACAACGCACACTTTCTATATGATTCTGTTAGGAAAGTTATAACATTATTACACATTATCTAACATGTCCCGGTCCCATTTCACAGAATCTGTCGTGTTAGTCTGGTTGAGCAGAAATATCTTCACCTCTGCAGAGTTTAACGCAACATTTGCCAAACTGGTGAAAAGTATTTTCTTGCTATGCTCCTTAAAGTACAGCTGGCTCCCATAAGGTCACCTATAAATCCTCACCTCCACATCAGACTTGAATGAAGGGGAGGTGTATTTCACAAGACACTGTTTCATCTCACTTCACAGTTTTTGTTTCTGACCTTTTACTCTCCATGGGAAAGGAGTGTTCATGTCTTTGGGAATGGCAGAGGTGTCTCACTGTTAAAAGGTCCAGACCCAGTAATGCTCACTGGCGTTTTTCAGCTTCTCCTTTTCTATCTGCTCTGTTGGGTTTTCGTGCCTGCCACAGACTTGGTCAGCTCTCTTCAAGAGGTCACTCGTCATGGGTGACCTGGGCCTTTCACTTCTTCAAGGTTTCGGTACCCTATAACAGAAAACCCCAGGATTATGATGACTGATTAACAATTTCGTAAAAAGTCTATTCACCGATGTAACTCCATCAGACCAAAAGCCATATCAAAAGGAAACCAGCTTTGCACCATCACCGGGGCATTCTCCAGGGACCATCACCAACCTTGCATTTCTGAGTTACACGTAAATGCTCATCTCTGAAGGGTGGATCTCGTCACACAGGGTGCTGAGGACTGCTCAGTGTTGGCAACCCAAAGTCCATCTCAGTGGTAGGAAAGCACCATTTCACTTCATGACAATTCATAACTCACCAGATGAAAGACCTCCGTGATGCCGGAATCCCACCCCCGCATAGTATAACCCCTTCTCAGAGCAGTCTGTCATCCCCAAGCTGGCTTTTTGGGCTAGTTGATGTTTAACCCGGAGCAGATACCTTGCAACCCCTGCCAACACAGCAACAGCACAGTTATGATATTATTAGGAGCTGCTGTCTTCTTCAGGCAACAGACACGTTACTGAAAACTCATTAAATTACCCCAAGATCAGCCACGTCAGTAAATGGGTGCTCAGTGGTTGCAATACACCTCTTTCCTAAAAGCAGACGGAAAGCTAGAACTAGGCTCTGATGGCTAGAGGGGGCACTGACTACTCCTGCAAACATTACTGTCTCAGATTAGTTTTGAGACCATAAAGCAACCTGAACCTCCCAGAGGTGCCACAGAGCAGTTGTTTTACGACCTCCTGTAAGGCCTTAGCANTTTCCTAAAAGCAGCAGGAAAGCTAGAACTAGGCTCTGATGGCTAGAGGGGGCACTGACTACTCCTGCAAACATTACTGTCTCAGATTAGTTTTGAGACCATAAAGCAACCTGAACCTCCCAGAGGTGCCACAGAGCAGTTGTTTTACGACCTCCTGTAAGGCCTTAGCAGCAATTTTCACCAGTCTGTAAGAGATGAGAAGGTGATAAGACAGTTTATGCCACTCCCAAATGGAGAGAAACAGCTTGTACAGCTGTCTTCGAAATTAAACAGCCTGTAAGCAAGTTCTAGCTAGGGATTTTGGCCTCCCCACTTCTCCCTTCAAAGCCTTGCATAAATGGATAACCCAAAAGCACGCTTTGAGGATGTGAGCCATTTCTATAGCCAGCTACCGTAAACAAATATTTGCTCAAATTATTTTCCATTAGCCACCTCTACCTTCTCTAACTCTTCTATCTTTGGCAAACAATACCCAGATCAACATTAATTTGTTGATAAACGTGTAAGGGCAATCCTACTTCCATTTCTTGGCCGTGGTTATGCTGACCACATCCTTCCCAACTCTTGGTACACGGTGTGACACAAGTAAGCACAGTCACCTTTTGCCTACTTTTTCCTCTTCCCACACAGCGTTCACCACTTCATGGCTGCTTTCATGGATGTGGCCATGTACATTTTACTAGACCAGGGAGCATCGGTGCTGTTTGTCCTTGCTCCCTTTTCAGGATGGTGGCCTTTTCTAGGTGGGATGAGCCAATTCTCTGCGGCGCACCGCCCAGCAAGAACGAAGCCTTGGCCCCATTAAAGAAATTTGTGTAGCACTCCTACAGGATCACTTTTATCAATGCAGCCTATGTGTTGAAATAGCTTTGCTGTACAACACAGGGACTTTGATCTTCTGACTCCCAGTCCTGTGCTTTAACCACAGATGAAGCTTGAAAATCTCCCACAGGCTTCTCCTGCCTTGGTCGTGCCTATACACGGGCATCTTAACACCACTGCAAACTGCCTGGGACCAAGCAAGACCGTCTTGGAAGCAAACACCAAAACGGTATTGACATCCTGCAGCATGCAGGCAGTTTTATTTGTTGAACCAAGACTGAGAGGCAAACACAGGGACTGAAGCCAAAAGTGATTTCACCTGGAGCGAAGACTATCACCTGGAGTCATACTTGCCTGTTTTTATGAAGAATTTTATAGCAAACACTTCCCTTACTCCCAGTGGCTTTCCTCCCCGACACATATCATGCCAAATATCTGTCCTCTGACATTGCACAAAAATGGTTAAACAGACTACTGCCATTCAAAACAGCTGCCATTTTCACAGCAAACAATTTGGATTAGTGCATAACAAACTACTAAGACGAATTACCTGGCCCCAGGATGGAATTCCCATTGAAGTAGTCAAGGCCAACAACACAAAATTTGGGTCACCTTCATACTGGCTTCAGGACAGATGATAATTAACCTCGCGCTGAGCTAGACAACGCCTACGTTACCCACCACTGTAATAATTTGAGCAAGTCTGAATTGGTAAAATGAGTCTACACAACATTTAGTTATCCATGCCATGGGGTTGTGGCATTTTTGATCTGACAGTAAAAGCCTTCAAGCTGGACTTCCAGTCCCCTGACTTGACAATGACGGTTTATCCCAGCAAAGGAGCTGGCTAGGATGCCACACTGAGTCTGCAAACAGGATCAAGGTGAAAGGCTTCCAGAAGCCAGAAATACTAAGGAGAAAAAAAAAATCATTTGGAAACAATAAAAACGAGGCAGTTCCAGAATGGCAGAGGTGCCCAGGGCCCCTGTGTTGTAGGGTTTCCTCCAGCACCATCTGCTTAACCTGATGGACAATGGTCATTCCTTGTCCATGGCCTCCCCACCTCTTGGGGGGCACTGGGAGGATGTGGCTGCTGTGAATGACGGAGGCAGTCTTGCATCCTCACCATTCCCCGTGCACAGCCACATGCTCCCACCGCTTCCCCCCGCCAGCCAGCCTCAGGCCTCGACACATCCCGTTCTTCAGCGGCCGGAGCAGCAGCTGTCCCTGAGGTTGTGTTGTGCTGACAAGCGGCGTGCTCACAGCTCAGCAGGGCTTCCCTCCCTGCACCTGTAAAAGAAACAGCTGTGGCCAGTACACAGCCCCCACACCCAGGAGGAGAGCAGGCATTTTGGCAGGTATTTGCAGTTTCAGGGGACTGCTAAAGAGGAACAGTAAGGACTCCAGGGCAGAGCTGGCTTAACGGTGCTTCTCTCCTATACGCATCTTACTGAGCCAGTGCAATTGGTGGTGGAGCCACCTGATAAACCAGAGAAAGAAAACAATTCCATTGAAAAACAGCCACCAACAGCTTCCGGGCAGGACGTGAGGAGAGAGTAACTTGGCCTTAAACCAGAAAAACCAGTGCACTATGGTGCTGTGACTGTTAGGCTCACCTGGGGCTGAAAAGATCGCTCGTCCCACCACACCAGGCCCGGCTAGAGAGGTGGCATTCCCACCCACCAGACACACGGCTCTGGCTGGAGCTGCAGGAAGGCATAAGAGGACTCCTGCAGCTCAGAAAGCCAGCCTGCCTCTATCCTAAATGACCAGCAAGCCCTGATGGAGTCAGGGAGAGCTATAGATGCAGAGGAGTCTGCATCTGGTTAAGGAAGCTGTTGTCAAAAAAGAAAAGATTCCGTTGAACCAGTGCAGGTCAGCACTGGAAAAGACACTTCAGTGCCTTCACTCTTAATAACTGATAAAGATTTCAAGGGTCTTGTCTACAGTAAGTTTGGATGTCTCAAGGCACTTTGGTCAGAATGTGATGGACAGGGTACCGTAGCACAGTCTGTTCTACTTACTAGAAAGTGATTTTTAGAGAAGCTAATGAACAGAGCACTGCAGGAATAACAAGCTGAGAGGACTCAAGAAACCAGTTTGGGCATCTGCCTGACTGCAGGTAGATCAAGTATTGTCAGATCACCACCAAGAGATGCCGAACAAGGTTTTAAAAGCTCTTATTGACCGAAACTCATGATCCACCTAGACTGGACATTCTGGAGTTCAAATATCTCTAAAGTTAAAAATTGTGACGGGTGGGGTGTCAAGTATCTCTGCTGTAAGGAAACGATTTCTTCTTGACCTGCTTTGGCTGGCCATGGACAACTGGTCAATTCCTTTTTTATCCCAATGTTTTACATATTGAAAGATTTATCACAGTGTTTTTATCCAGCTTTTCTGCATCGGACATTCCCACCCTTTTCGACCTCTCCTTTGTGTCTAACACCGCCAGAGATGTGCTTCCCTTTGTACTTTCTCCAGGGAGTTCCTTAGGGAATACCCAGGAGTACTCCAGTCAAGGTTTTATTCGTTATCAGGTTAAAATGGACTTTCTGCCTCTGAATGCCAATGAAAATCCCCTGCAAGGATACTTCTGTAACTGGTTGTCATTGCTGAATCGTTTGGTCTGTGGTCCTCACATCCGTTTGTCCACTAGCATTGCCTCATCAAGAAATTCTTACAGTGTGGTTTGGCTCTGACCACAGACAAATAATTACACACAGTCTTGACCTCTTCATGAAGCTGCAGGCCACAGCTTCTCTTACATACATCACGCATCTAGAAAAGCCAGTATCCGTGTGCGAACTGCCAGTATAGCCCCCTCCCAATACAGAAAATTTTGTCCACTACATCTACAGGTGGAGACCTTTGGAAAAAGCTCACACAAATCCTGTCAGTGTGGTTGGAGGTCCTGCACCTGTCCTCATAGCTTTCACCTCTGCAAGAAGGAGCTTGTCTTATTACATGGGAGCCAACTCGTTAGCCTACTGCCTGCAAGCCATACCCTCCCCAAACACACATCCAGACTGCTGGCTGCCTCTGTGCCTCAGAACGCATCTTCACAGAATCACAGAATGGTAGGGGTTGGAAGGGACCTCTAGAGATCACCCAGTCCAACCCCCCTGCTAAAGCAGGTTAGCCTAGAGCAGG
>VZSC01020017.1:224318-238720 GCA_013398225.1 Steatornis caripensis | reverse complement strand
TCCTCATGTTCAGGTGGAACTGCCTGTGCTCCAGTTTGTGCCCGTTGCCCCTTGTCCTGTCGCTGGGCACCACTGAGAAGAGTCTGGCCCCATCCTCTTGACATCCACCCTTCAGATATTTGTAAGCATTGATCAGATCTCCTCTCAGCCTTCTCTCCTCCAGGCTCCCCGTCACAGACACACACCAACACTGTAAAACTGCTCTTGAAGAGAGCATTTCACCTCGCTGGGTATAAACCTGCTTCTTCGCATGCTTGCCATCAATACTGACATTTGGATGTCTACTTCTCCACGCCTCAGAGATCATCTCCAGATAAGGCACCACACAGCTAATTCCTCAGCCACACAGACAACTAACACATCGTGTCTGACCATAGTTGCAAGGGTATGTGGAAGGAGAGTGTCCGTTCCTTTGAGGGTATCTGGTCAAAGGAGCCATAAGCAAGAACAGAGAGAAACAAACTTGACCAACACATGATGAACGAGATCAGGCTGAGAACAAACCTGCTCAGTCGCACTGATTGCAAAGGACATGTGGAGCTTGGGGATGCTTATTTTATCAGTCAGGAAGATAAGGAAAGGGAGGGAGACAAACACACAGAGCCCTGAAACATGAACAACTAGCATTAACACAATAACCAGAAACAAAGCTGTTCAGTCACAGTAAACGATAGACTAGCAAGAACCTGCAAATTGGGACTTTGCAACTGATAGGGATGCAAACCTGAGGGTCCAGGATGCTAGAGGGACCTGGTGGGACTGTGCCCACTGATGAGGGATGGGCAGGGGAAAGTGAGCAGGCAGGGACAGAGGGGGCAGACAGAAAAGGGTATAAAAGGGACCGGTCGCATGTAAAACAGGGTTGGTCAGTACATTTGTCTGGCGGAGCCCTGTGCCTGATCACCACTGCCTGTCCTGTCTTCTTACAACTTCTTGTTAAATCTTTTACTAACTATCTCTGCATGATCACACTCGATCTCACGTGTATGTGTGCGGCAAAGACTGAGTGCTGGCTGCTGGTGAGACCTGTGTGGATGTGAGTGAAAATTGGTGCCAGCTACTGCTGCAAGTGGGGTCTTAGCATCAGCTACCGCAGTGGGTTGGGGTCTTTAGGCCCCAGCCCCTGGTGTGGGAACTGCGTGTGTGTGCCTGGCCATGTCAGCATCCTCTGACAGTGTCTCTGGGACACGCGCTCCACTAGTTGAACCTGCAAAAGGGAGAGCAGCAGCCACATCGCTCAGCCTGGACAGAGCCCCCAGGTGGGATGCAGCAGCTGGGCAGGAGCCTGGAGTCCTGGGACAGCACAGCTGGAGGAGGCACCCACACTCTTAACATCCCTTAATACTGTAACAGCCATAAAACGTTCCACCAAACTTCTGTCACTCTGCCACGGTCCTATGCACCCACCAGGACCAACATGCTCCCAGGTAGCTGGCTCCTAGACCACACTGCAGCAACAGAGGCAACGTGACTGTTCCCTGGGTACTGCCAGTCTTCAGATCCAATCTCTCCTATTGGTATTGGTGACTCGTCGTACAGCAGATACACATCTGCAACTAAAATGGCTTCCTCTGTTGCAAAATAAAAAAATTGCAAAGGCAGCTGGGCTCTACCCAATGTGGGCAACTCCACTCACGAGTGCCACAGACTGGAGTCTGGTCCGCGACTCTGCCAGGAAGAAGCAGCCCCCAGGATCACAGAAACGTGCCTGATTCGCACTATGAGAAGTCCACGTCCTTCCCGGTTTTGCCCACTCATTTATCCCCCCAGAAATTCCCTGTCCTCTGCAGGAGCATTGAGAAAAAGCAACTCAGGCCAGCCCAAACCCCACCTGGCACCCATGCACAGGTTTTTCACGCATTTGATTTCTTCCTTCTACAGACAGCACTTCATAATCATAATCGAGCACAACTGACTTTTGCATCGCTCAGGCCAGACAGCCCTTCTCCTATCAGCTTAACTTTCAACATGGACCCTATTCTCTAGTTTATTTTTAGGGGTGCTTTTAAGTCAATGTGATGAAGCTGACAAAAAACTTGAGAAGCAGCAGAACTAGGAAGGACATTTGCAGGAGTCTTAGCAAAAAAATTTTTCCAGTTTAGGAGGGACCTTAAAATTTTGCATGCAGCTTTTCCTACACCTCATTTAAGAGGTCTTCGTTTACTTACAAAAGAATGTTACAAAGGAAGGGAGAGTATCAAAAGCCCTAATAAAGCAAACCTGTCTCACTTGTTAACTACTTGGCTGAAGTATTAGAACAGCTTTGTAATTTGTGGTCAGCAAATCTCACGTTCATGCCATGAATGTCAAGCACATCAGACCAAACTTTAGGAAAATTATCACTTTGAAATTATGGAAAGAACTTGCTCAAAACAGATCAATTTCTGAAGCTAAAGAGCATCTTTTCCTCAAAACAGTGGTGAAATAGTCTACATGGAAGGATTACCTCAAAAGTCCGGCTTCTAGGAAAACAAATCACAGCTTCATCTACTTGGTCATTCTTTAGTTTCTCTCCTTTGGACCTCTGAAATGGCATGCTGGTTTGGGAAGAAACATTAACTGTCATGTCTTGGCCACAGGTCAAACTTTTCACAAAGAGCAAGAAGGAAAAGCAGCCTCCTATGGGTGCAAGCATCCCATTTTTGTGTGGTTTGATTTTGCACTCTCTTGCATTTTCTTTTCCTATGATTTGCCACTAAACAGGATAACAAAGCTCAGCCATCCGCCAAGACTGAACCACGCTGGCACTTTCTGCCCACACACACTGATAAAGTTGTCACAGTGAAATAAGGTGTGCTCCCATCTTGGACTTACACTTCCTAAAAGGGCTGTACCCCATCTGTGTTACAGCTCACCGTTAGTAGTGAGCATGTGCAAGTGCCCAATGAGAATTTAATTTCTTTTCACTTAATGCTGACCCATCTGCAAAAAGAGATCTTTAGACCACCCTAGAGGTCACTAGAGGATTTGGTATTACATCATGCACATGACTCCACATCCTCCAACCAAAATTCTCAAAATGCTTCTGCTGAAGCCTTTTTCAAGTGATGATGCCAGCGCACCACACCCCAGCTCACTAGAGCGAGTTGATCAAGGACAACCACAGTCAGGAAACAACTGAGACAACTCTACCCTGTGTTTCTGTGAGATCTTTGCACTATCTTACTCGCTGGCCGTCAGATGACTGAATGCAAAGCTGAAGAACGGTGCCTTGCAGATACGCCACCAACATTCACATCCGAGCCAAACACGTGAATAGGCAGAATCTTTTCCAAGTATTAGGAACATCAATTCACAAACAGTTTGTATGTCGCATTCACAGTTGCATTGCTTTGCTTCAGATTTCACTTAAGGACATGACTTGACAATAGAGTAACTTTTCCACCAATCTCGCAACCTTGAACCCTAGTTGAATAAAAGAACCATGTTGGCATGTTTTAGTTACCACCGTAATTTTTAAGATTTATCTGGAGATTAACCTTGAAAGGCAACAGCTACAAGAAACTACACATCTGTACATTTTATTTCAGCTAAAAATGTGAAAATATTTTATCAATGAGATCTCTGGAAGCCACCACTTCCCTTTTTGCTAGAAAAGTGCTGCATGGTTTAGTTTTGCACATAAAGACGCTTGCAGGGGAGGCAGGTACCTACATATACTGGCCCGAAGACTTCCTTGACTAACGCGATGTTTAGGAACAAATACCATGATTAATAAAAGTAATATGGTACATGTCCCCTAAGCTCCCTGATGGGACTCAATGACCTTCTCTCCATATTCACAGGATGTTTAGCAGCCGTTAGGGGGTTTTTAGAGGTATCACGAATTTACTGAGACAACAAAGAGTAATTTTGAACATAGGAAGCAATTTTTCTCTCAGTCTTTTGCAATTTCACAGTGGTAAAGCTCCATAATAAAATCCAACCATCACCTTTGGTTTTACAGGGAAATAACATATGAAGAAGGCAAAGGAGCACTAGCAAACCATTCCTCATTTGCAAGGTTGGGTCCTGTCCCTTCTCAGACTAGGAATTTGCATCTAAAAGCCAATTAAGAGCAACTCCTGTTTTTTGACCACTTGAAACAATGCTTTTTCAAGAACGACAACTGGCTACTCAGAAATGCAGGAACTCAGGCCACAGATGACAGGCATTTCACACTGTAAAAGGGCGTCTGAGACTTCTGTCAGGATAGGAAAGCGGAGAAGGAGGCTTAGAAACCTTCTTCTCCGCAAGTTCACTAACAACATGAACTGCTGCCTTACAAAAAGAGTATTTCCTTTTTGCTTTACTTGGAAGAACAACCCTGGCATTCTTCTTTTTTTGGTTCCTAAGAAAGTTACAAAACTCCTCTGCATTATAGTAGTTCATAAGCTCCTGCAACAGGGTTTGAAGTTCAAAAATGGCAATTGAACTCCGTCTCAGTCCTCGGGCTTGTGGCATCTGGGCATGACTCATCCATCACATCTCCTGAAAAGCTGACCACAGAATCTCTTTGATCAAGCTGGATGCCCGCAGGGCTCTGGCGTTACCATGGCGAAGGACAGCAGATGACCACATGAGTTCTTCTGTACTAGATTCTCCACTCTTTACCTCAGGAGAAGTTCAATTCAGCAGCAAAGATAAGAGAGGTTGCTTAAGGTTTTTAGGGTTCGCAGCTTTTTTGAGACTCAAAAAAGGCTCTGCTTTTTTCACCAGCAGACAGAGAAAATCTGGAGGACAGGGCAGAGGCCTGACTTTTGGAATCTCCAGTGAGACAGCAGATCAAGACAGGAGCATTTATGGCAAGAGATCTTCAGCACAAACTAGAGGCCTCTAAAGCTTATGAACTTCAAAACTCTGACATCGTAACAAAAAATAAGTAGTTTCACCATTACTTTGAAGTATCAAGTATGTCTTGGGAAAACTGATTTCAGGACCACAGTTAATATTTAAATTTACAGAAGTCAGATGTCGAAAGCACACACTAAAAAAAAAAAAATGAATGAACTCTGAATTGTAAAATGTTAAATATCCACACACACCTATCCTAATGATTAACGAAGAAATGGTATGACATCACCTTCCACTGGATTTTAGAGTAAAATATTAGTGCTTTGTCACAACTAAATCTTATTTTCCTACTTTGAAAAATTAGCGCATATACACTGTGTGGTAAACACGTAATACCTGCCTGAATGCCACTCGATTTCAGTGAGTTACTCAAATGCGCTACTCTGGATGCACAAAGTTTCGTGATTAAGCCTTGTAAAACGATCTAATTTTTTCAAAGACAATGTTATACAAGTGTCGTCACACTCTTCTACTCACACTCAGTTACTTGAAGACATCCGTCCCTTACACTTCCTCAAAAGCAATTTTTTTCCCACGTATCCAAGATCAAATTTACCATTACTGGTAACAGTAGCATTAGGAACAACTGCATAAACAAAGCGTGCCTAATCACTACGTGTTGGGTAGACCTGCTCTAAGTTTACTATAGCTCAATGTTCTGCCTACATCATTGCACCTCCGATAGCTACACCGGCAATGTTCGGCCAACAGCTGTAAATTGCAGAAACATTTCTTAGTAGAGCCGTTCATCCTATGTAACAGTTGCATCACTGATTAAAAAAAATACTATTTTTTTCTGTGGCAGAACTTTTATTTGGAGGGAAATTATAACTTTTGCATTTACATGGCACAAATTATATACAGTACACCTTCCATGATAAGAATTATGATGCTGTTCACAGAAAGGTATCAAATTTGAGATAAATAATGCATAAGCTAAAATATACAAACCAGGGGTGTGGAAGTGAAACTATTGGCCATTTTTATTCTCTCTAGAATAATTTCAAGGAATAATGTTAATTCAATGTTCAAAAATTTTTAACAAACTTCTAGTAAAGTTAATTGAAATATTTATAATACTATTCAGTTGTTGCACAGTATTTCCAATATACAACCAAGAAGATGCACAGAACACAACACTTAATATGAAAAAACCTATTGCACCCACAATTTAAAGGTTTCACTGCCTTCTGGATGCTGCACTACCATATTTATATAAACATTTACAACACTTCAGTAAACACAAAGGTTCTAAATGTAGTGCAGCATTATGAGGGGCCACTTTCAGCTCTTAAAATAAATGTTAAATGCCCATACACTGTGCCATTTATTCTAAGCTGATGGTTTAAGCTGTAACCCTTAATTCCTACTGTGAGTAGCAAACACACTTTCCCCATGTTCAGAAGATTGCCATCCCTCTGACTACATGCTCTATATTCCGAGACCTAAACTGTCCTTGGCTTCACTGCCATTTTGGCGTTTTGCCTCAGTGCTTGTAACAACTATTCCTTGTATTATTTTTTTAATGTCCTGTTAAGTAGTCCTGTGTAGAATCTGAAGCAAAAGAATCTGCATCTTCATTATCGGAATCATCACTACTGTCATCAGCCGCTGGCTCTCCTGTCAGCGCTATCCGGGCGTAATCGTCAGTGTCTATAGACTTGCAGAAGTGAATGGCATACTTCAGTTTTTCCTCTAGAACTTGCTTACAGGAATACCTGGGCAGCTTCAGGAGAAAGAAGCAAGTGTATGACTCAGGAAGAAAGTGGTCTGGAGGATTGTATTTATCCAACACCTGTTGAAAACAAAAAGCGTAGTATTTTTGATTCACTGTATGAACCACAAATAAACATCAAAATAATACTTGAAAAATTTTTTTAACAGCATGTCAGATTTCTGATTCTGATGCTGAAGTTTCTTAACAATGAAAAGACCAAATCCATTTTCCCTACACAAACTACCTAAATAAAAACAGACATGTAAGAGTTTCTTCAGTTAATGAGCATGTGGTTGGGAACAATCTAAAAAAACTTTAGAAAATACCAAAATACAATTTGAAGATTGTGGGGTTTTAATTTAGTTGAAATGACTACTGAGCTGAATGAAATGCTAAATAAATACCAGCAAAAACAGCTGATGACTGACAGTGGAAAACTATCAAAATTCAGAGAAGCAAATGGCTGGCAAATGAAACTAATATCCACTTGCCCAAGAGAGAAAAATATTTATACACATTATAGGTCTCTCTTGCACTGCCAAATCTACAATGTAATGTTGCATAAACGAAATCGGCCTGTTCTCTTGCTACATCATGCTACTACTTCTCCACTACCAGCTTTTTAAAATAAAAAACCCACACCCTATCCCATACACCTTACCTGAATAACAAAGTCCCTCCCTCTAAAGTCTGCAATAGTCCTGGGCAGCCTTGTTCTGCCCCACACAAAACGTAGGAAGAGAGATCGCTCTGTATTGGAGAAGGACTCCATCACTTCCCAGAACCACTGTACCAAGGAAGCAGTTGGTTCAATGCCTTTATAAGTTGCTACAGATTTCAGAAGGTGAAGTGGAATATCTGGGCTTCCACATACCTGAAAAATAAAATACAACAGACTACAAAAGTCTAATCAAATCAATTACAGGTTATACGTTCCCTCTATTCCCTTGAAATATTTAATCAGCTTTTACGCTGACGAAATGAGCACTCAGATTTGAAGTGCTGTGCGTAGTCTCCTAACACAATGTTACTAAATATACAGCTTCCCATCAGGGGACAATAGTGAACCCTCTTTCATATTCCTGAATCATATAAGAAATTAAACATTTCACTTGGGATGAGTATCTCCAATTCACCTCCCAGATCCTTGCTTTGTGGGGNTCCCATCAGGGGACAATAGTGAACCCTCTTTCATATTCCTGAATCATATAAGAAATTAAACATTTCACTTGGGATGAATATCTCCAATTCACCTCCCAGTTCCTTGTTTTGTGGGGTTTTTTTTGTTTTGTTTTGTTTGTTTCTTCCAGAAATCATTCATTATATCACAGCTCAGCTGTATTAAAATAACCTTATTAACACCAAGTGGCCAATTAAACATTTTCTAGTCTTTCCCTGGACAAAATGTTTGC
Source organism: Steatornis caripensis (assembly GCA_013398225.1). NCBI lineage: Eukaryota > Metazoa > Chordata > Aves > Caprimulgiformes > Steatornithidae > Steatornis > Steatornis caripensis. Next base: position 230,758 of record VZSC01020017.1, on the reverse strand, counting down.
AATCACAGAGCTAGCATTGTAAATAGTATTTAATGTGGGTTTTGAATTAGTAAGCTATAAGTGAAGAATCTCACTCTAAGTTAGCCTGACAGAGGTAGCAAAACAGAAATTGATACCATAGTTTCCAATTCATATCCAGTGAAGAGCGAAAGCAGAGGAACTGGAACAACACGGGCCATCCCCTCACGAACTGCTGCAACTTGTTCATCAAATTCATGAAGTCTGCAGAGACACATTTTCAGAGTTTCTGTGAATGCCGTTTCCAGCAATTACTTCTAATAATAACTAATACCAAGGAAACTTTAAGCATTCTCATCAAGTCTCCAGCTACATGCCAAGGAACACTAACAAAAAATTGTCACACAAGATACTTGACTTATACCAGCTTCTATACCAATTCATATTGCACAGCAAGCTCAGTCTGGAGAGGTACCTCCGACTGTTTAGGGTATTTTATTTCCAGTATTATTCATGCCCTGTGCCTGCCAAGAACACACCAATACTCCATTTGGAAACATTTTCTTGGGAGAAGAACGGCTGTGCTTTGAAACTCTGCCTTCAAACATTCCCAACACTAGATAGACATTACGGTAAAAAAAAATGGGTCTGAACTAAAACATGATGTCTGAGGACAGGAGTTCTTGTATTTCCAGACAGACACTGATAAGTCTAACACATTGCTGCTTCTGCTGCCACCCATGATTTGTGTTTTGCAGGTTTTTTTTCCTGTCAAACAATTTCTGAGATGTTTTACAGAGCTCTCCAGAACAGATTCACATCATTGACAAGCCCTGTCCTCAGGGTTGTCATCATCAAAATAAACAAAGACTGTCAGGCCAAACTCGATCTTACACATCCACTATCTCACATGGATTCTATTCAGGTGCTAGGTTTTCTCTCAAGGGCTTCATATAATTAAAAAACTTGATACTTAATGTAAACATTTAAATGTTTCTCCCAAAGGACTTTTAACTGCAAAATGCATTAGAATTGCTTGTGTCCTTTGAGGATAGCTGGAATTGTCAAGAGAACAAAAACATTTCTTCAACAGAATGTAACATTTTATATAGACATATCATTTATCCATTCCAAATGAAATTCTTCTCTGCTGTCAAAAATAGGTTTAAGTATTGGTTCATAACCACTTACAGAAAAAAAACCCAAAACCACAAAAACAAAAACCCAAAGACTCTAATTCAAGTAGTTGTTGGAAGACACTGTAACAACAAACTAATAAGCTAGTACATAGTGATGATACAGCCTTGCTCAAACACTCACTAAAGAAACAGTTACCCATGGTGGAGACAACAAAAGAATTACAAGTTAGTTTCTCAGCCCCCTGCTTCACATAACAAGATGCCTCTGGTTGCTCCTTAGATGTATTTGTCTAGCTTTGCTATCTAGGTATTTCAATAACCAAAGGCCTGTCTTCTCAAATACTCAACAATTACTTCCCACAGTGCAATGTCCAGCTTTTGGCACCTGTGGGTGAATTTACTTGTGTGCACACGGGTGTCAGACTCATTTCATGGCATCCAGGGAATGAATATTTTTGTTTGTGTATTCCAACTTAGATAAGAATAGAAGAATTCAGCTGGGACAGCTCTTGACTGCAACTGATGATATGAAAAACTGTGGGAGCAGTAGTACTAAATCTAAGCTCTCTTCACAAACAACTTAATGATCAAGGCTACTACCTTATTGCATAGAAAGAACTACATGGATAGGGCCTGTAAAACTGGCTGCCTGTCCTCTGTCAGGACAGCTATGAAAATCTACAGCCACATCTGCTAGTGTATTTTGTTTCCTAAAAATTCATCTTTTCTCATTGGAGAGATTAAAAGAAATCAGAAAATCAACACTGTAATTACCTGAAAGTATTAAAGAGGTTAAAGTAGTACATTGTTTACAAGCTTTTACATGTTTTTTAAAATAAAATGCTTATTCCTGTCAATAATGAGGATTACTTATTCAACAAACCTGTAGTTTATTGCCAGTCTCACATATTCAGCTCTATTATCCAGCGTAATATGGGTGTACTTGGAACTCAACTGAATATCTTGACCACTTGCATTAGGCACAGTGAATGGGAGGCTCATAGCTTCAAACTCTTCTGAAGTAGCTTCGTTGTCTCGAATGTACATAAGCCCAGGAATAAAATCTTTATCAACCTTTTGAAAATAACAAGCCCGAGTTAAAGTCAGTTTACTAGCACTATACAACAGAGTCTCTTGCATACCTAAAGCAGTGCATCATGTCTCATCTACCAAAAGCACTGTCAAACGCCTGACGACAACCCATCTAACTGAATTTCAAAGGCATAAAAAGCCTTAGTGTTTTACACAAAATTTCATTATGCTGGGATGTGAGAGGGTGCACGTGTTCTAGATTTCAATCCTTTCGGGATGCATTTGTCAAGAAACCATACTATATAAGAAAATGGATTTAAAGCTTAAAATCATAATCACGTCTACGAAGTCCAATGCTGGCTTTGGTACAAAAGGAATCCCCTTACTGACAAGTAAATGACTCAATGCTTTTACAGTAAGTACATTTCTACATGACAGTATTTGAGAAGCAACTCTTCTTTGTAACAAAGACCACCTAACTCTTACTCCACATTTACTGAGCTCAGTAGACAGAAATTGAAAATTTATGATGTTCAGTATGTGGGAACAAACTATTTTCAGTCGTAGTTTGAACTAATTTTCTTCTACTTAAAAAAACTGTAGGTGTGTGCACCCAATCAGTTACTGCATCTTGGCACAACAAACAGGAACAGCTACAGAAAGGTCTACTGGAAAGTAGGAGTTTGACCACAAACATTTTGCTAGTCAAACCCACGAGGAGATTTGAGAATGCTCTAGAATTCAAATAGCTTATTTAATTACTTTTGAACTACTTGTCCATTTACAATTTTAACAGCAAGTACAAGTAGGTCATCCTTATATACTGCCTCAAAAATGTAAAAGGCCAGTCAAAATACAGATGTATAGAAACCAGGGAAGCCAATCACTGGAGAAAAAATTATGCTAAGAGTCTCCTTGTCTTCTGTAAGTTATATCCTACTCAGAAACTTCATACTTACCTCACTGAGATCAGCAATTGTTAGGTTCATTCCTGCAAGCTGTTTCCACACTGGCTCAGCCAGGTTGAGGCTCAGAGGGCTGCCAGTCCGGATAGCAATGCCCAAAAGCACACCTGCAAGTTTAGACATAGTATTTTCAAGGTTATTTTGTTAGATTCCCAATATTCTGATTGTGTAATGCAAGCAGAATGTCACAATGTTGCTATAATATTACCAAGAAAACGAAACATGTTCATATGCAAGAGTGACTTGGCAGCAGGATTTAATAGGAAACAATCTCTGTTCGCTCCAGATTCATCTCTTCCATTTGGTGTCACGATTAACAGAGGGGTCAGCCCATTCTGAAGCTCCTCGCACATTTCTGCTATTGATTCACTATAGCCTCCACCGCAATCATCCACAGATTCACCTTGGAGAAGAAAAAAGGATCAAAATTAAATGTTCTTTCAAAAATAAATGAAGTATTAAAATAAACTGTATTTCCTTCCACGGGGATGACTGAGTCAAAAGCTTACTAAAAGCTGCACTGTCATAGCTGTTCACATGAAAATCCTTTGTTTCGCTTTGCATCTGGGTATTTCCAGATCACTGTAAATCATTACTTAGAACATTACACAACATATCACAGCGTCAAAAATACTATTTTGCCAGAGCGTAATTAACATTTTTGGATTATAGACTACTCAAAATAAAATAGAACAGAGGTAGAACAAGAAAGCCAAAGTAACAGAATTCCTAAGTGACATTTTAAAGTAGATACATTTTATGTATCTTACATACAGTAGATAGAATGGCTCTTCAATCTAAAATATTTTTCATCAAAAAGCTCAGTGATACATTAATTGCAAATACAATCCTACCAGTAAAACCAGCTCGCCAGGATTATTTACCGATTCAGACAGGTAAAAAAGCAGGTTTGAGTTTTGTAGAATGTTTGTTGTAAGCAAAAGAGTTGCCCCTAGAATTTGAGGACAATTATAAACACATATCTACTAATCTTGAGGATTTTTATAAAATCATTTTAAAAGGCTTTTTTGCTTCCTAACATTTTAAGCACCTCCCTCTGCCTACACACATACGTTGTTTTTCCTCTATCCCTTCCTTCTTTCAGGTCCTCAAAAAAAGTAAATCTAAAGAAAACTGTAAAGTTAAGTGCAAAATTCGTGGGAGTGTGAAGAATCCTCTTACCAACAAACTTGACTTTCCAAACACGATGAGGAAGCAGAAGGCTATCAGGGCTGAAGGAACTCATTTTAGCACACATCTGTCCAAACACTGACTTTGTACCGTCAGGCCCAGCCAGTCCTCCTTTACTTCTAGAACGTTTTACCTATTAGTAAGCACATTATAAAAAGTCACTGTAAGAACATATTTCAGCTGCCATCGCTGTGCAGATCAGAGCACACAATTATTAGTGAAACATCTGCAGAGATACACAGTGTATCTTGTGTGTGCGTATAGATATAGATATATATATATACATATATATATATAACATATACGGAGGAAGAACGAAATTTCAAATTTGGCAAAGCATTACAGTATTTTTCAGTACCATCCAATATCCATCCCTATATAGAGGTATCACAGACTCCTACTCCATATCTCAATCTTCTCCAGAAGGATCAAAGCACTTAAAATCTCAGGCTATTAGGAGCCCAGAACTATTTCAGAATCACATGATGGATGAAGTCAGAAGGGACCTCTGGAGCTCATCTGGTCCAACTCCTCTGCACAAGTAGTGCCATCTAGAACCAGCTGCCCAGGACCATGTCCAGACAGTTTTCAAATATCTCCAAGGATGAAGACTCCACAGCCTCCCTGGGCAGCCTGTGCCAGTGCTTGGTCACCCTCACAGTGAAAAAGCTTTTCCTGACATTCAGAAGGAACCTCCTGTGTTTCAGTTTGTACCCACTGCCTCTGGTCCTCAGCATCACTGAAGAGAGTCTGGCTCCCTTTGCACCCTCCCTTCAGGTATGCGATATACATGAATGAGATGCTTCTTGAGCTTTCTCCTCTCCAGGCTAAACAGTCCCAGCTCTCTCAGCCTTTCCTCATAGGAGAGATGCTCCAGTCCCTTAATGATCTTCGTGGCCCTTCATTGGGCTCTCTCCAGTATGTCCACGTCTCTCTTGTATCGAGGAGTCCAGAACTGCACACAGCACTCCAGGTGTGGCCTTATCAGTGCCAAGTAGAGGGGAAGGATCACCTCCCTCGACATGCTGGCAATACTTCTAATGGCAGCCCAGGACACCCATTAACCTTCTTTGCCACAGCAGCACATTGGTGGCTCGTGTTCAACTTGGTGCCCATCAGGATACCTGGGTTTTTTTCTGCAAAGGTGCTTTCCAGGTGGACGGCCCCCAGCATGTACTGGTGCCTGGAGTTGTTCCTCCCCAGGGGCAGAACTTTACACTTCTTGTTGAACTTCATGAGGTTCCTGTCAGCCCATTTCTCCAGCTTATTGAGGTCCCTCTGGATGGCAGCACAGCCTTCTGGTGTAGCAACCACTCCTCCCAGTTTTGTATCATTAGCAAACATGCCGAGGGTGCACACTGCCCCATCACCTAGATCATTAATGAAGATGTTGACCAGAACTGGACCCAGTATTCGCCCCTTGGGCACAACGCTAGTTACCAGCCTCCAACTAGACTTCGTGCCACTGACCACCATCCTCTGGACCCAACCGTTCAGCCAGTTTTCAACCCACTTCACTGTCTGCTCAGCCAGCCCACGCTTTGTCAGCTTCTTTCTGATATAAAAATAGGACATACCTAAACATTAAGGAGAAGGAGCTACCGGTTCCAGAATAGGCTGCACAGCAACTTCTGCAATAGGTCCTATCTCTGTGATACAGCTGTTTAACTGTCAGTGATAACTACAATTACCACCATTTATAAGCACTGCACATTCCTGTGCCTGTGTAACAGAAGAAATTTTTCAACTAATGCTTGGATTGGCACAAACATGAAAACCAGTATCTGATTCTCTAAACGCTTCTGCTACATGTCCTGAACTGACCTGAGAACACTGAACGATTGTTCTAGGTAATTTCTATGACCTGACACAGTTACAACTACTTGAGACAATCTTAGCCCAAACACAGCTGACCACAGTTATAATATTTAAATATGCATCTATGATATTTACTAGGAGCCTCTAAAAATAAGTAAGCACTACCAAAAACACACATGTGTATGCACACAGAGAGTAATGTGGTTTTTAGGCATCTACAGAAAAAGCGTATTTTAAGATTTGATGAAGATCCATAAGAAACGACATGCAAGAAAAACTCTACATGTTTTGATGCAAGAGATGCACACAAAGTGAGTAAGAATCATAGAATGGTAGG
>VZSC01020017.1:193953-223459 GCA_013398225.1 Steatornis caripensis | reverse complement strand
CAGCCTTTCCTCATACGAGAGATGCTCCACTCCCCTAATCAACTTCGTGGCCCTCCGCTGGACTCTCTCCAGTAGTTCCCTGTCTCTCTTGAACTGGGGAGCCCAGAACTGGACACAGCACTCCAGATGTGGCCTCACTAGGGCAGAGTAGAGGGGCAGGATCACCTCCCTCGACCTGCTGGCCACACTCTTCTCAATGCACCCTAGGAAGCCATTGGCCTTCCTGGCCACAAGGGCACACTGCTGGCTCATGGTGAGCCTGTTGTCCACCAGCACTCCCAGGTCCTTCTCTGCAGAGCTGCTCTCCAGCAAGTCAACCCCCAGCCTGTACTGGCACATGGGGTTGCTCCTCTCCAGGTGCAAGACCCTACACTTGCCCTTGTTGAACTTCAAGAATACAAAAAGCATTTCATTAGTATAGCGAGGAAAGAAATGGAAAGTAAACAGAAGTTATTTTTTTCCCCTTGGTGTCCTGCAATTTATACTCTCAACGTGCTTGGACTGCAAAGGGACTCCTACAGTGCACGCAGCTCACCAACACCCGTAAGACTGTTCATTCAGAAATAACTCAGCCTCATTCCATTAATATGTGTTTGGTCTCACTCCAAGGTACAGTGCATCTCAAAATTCAGTTGTTCTGATGCTTCATACTTCTGATGCTTTGGATAAAACATCCGTTAGATTTCTTTCAGGTTTTACTGAAAGGCTGACACACTCAAGTCCTCCTCATGTATAAGATAACACAAGCTGGTTTTAATTAAAGCGGTTTCTCAGAAATGTGGATGCCCAGGAAGTTTCAAATTGAGAAACCACTGAGTCAATTCTCTTAAGAGGAGGAAAGTATGAGCAGAAGGCCTGAGAAAGAAGTAGTCAATTCACTGGTTTTTCAAACCTCAGAACTAAGATACAAATTTATCAAGTGACAATAACAAGGCAAGCAATTCTGCTTAAACTGAGTAGGATGGCATGCACATTTGCTATTATACATTTACTTTGGTGCTTATTTACTAGCAACACAAAATTTTCATTTAATCTGATCATGTAGATGCAGGAATGGTTACAATTTGACTTTTAGCAAAGCAATGTAAGAATGCCATGACGGATTATTGGCATTTCTGCCAGCACCTTAATATATTATTTGCTGACAAAGACAGATGCCCATATTAAAATTTATTAGGTTATTAGCAAAGAGTAAAACACTTCACTGAAAAACGGCAAAAATTCGTACAAACATGTTTAGGCCACAATCAACTACACGTTTTAGCTTTTTATTGCAGAGGTCTTGAGCACAGCATCTTGCTCATGTTTCCAAATCATCCCCTTTAGAAACATAATAAGTATCCTCTAAAATTTATCTTGCAGATCAGGCTGAACAGGGTCAGATATAACCCTCGTTGAATATGTGCGTTATTAAACACAGATTCTGCAGCATCTCAAGTTTTAGAAATACAGTTCCAGCCTTCTTGCTGATGAGGCAACTTTTCAGCGTAAAACAAGTTAGTATGGTGATTAGAGCCCAAGCAGGATTTTCGTAAAACAGTCTACCATCAGAAGATATCAGCTTGTGGAAAACCAACTTTTCTTGGACAAGAGAGAAATGCAGCAGCTCAAAAGCAGCATACAGTGAAGCATGGAAGAATCAAGTTCAAGAACTTGCCTCAGTGAATAATCACTTATTGTGAGCAGAACCATTGCAACACAGGGGGAGAGGTACTCAAGTCAATCTGTAGTCTGGTTAAAGCATTTTGAAGCAAATACCACCAAAATTTAAGGTTTTGGCCATCCTGCGGACTCTCTCCTACCCAACAGGACTTGAGAGAAATGTAGTACATAAAGCCAGATACTCAGAGACTAATAAAAAAGTTTACAAAAAGATGACAGCTTATTAGTTGGAATCACCTAAAAAAGAGAAGTATGTACACAGAAGACAGATCTATGAAGAAAACAAGCACAATTCAAGGATACATCACGAAATCAATCTCCGAAAGAGGCAGAGAAGTGTGATAATTACAAGAGCACAGAGTCTCACCTGTACCTTGAGGTTTCAGTTATCTACACACACTCAAACTGAAATGTTACAGAAAAAACACAGTATAAAAAGATGAGGAGTAGAGAAAGACTATTCTACACAAGGCTGTCATGAAATAAGTTGTCACAGTTTAAAGATGGGCTGGCTAATAAACGGACGACAGATGCTCTTTGTTAGGCCCCTCCTTCTCAAAAGGAGGGAAAGGGAAAGACACTTACAGGAAAAGTTAAAACAGCTTTAATCTAACTACCATAATGATGTATATTATAGTAATAGGAAGAATAGTAATGAAATATATACAAATATATACAAAACCAGTACTGAGCTACCCCCTCCCCGATGACGAATACATCACTCAGAGGCCGCGGGGCACGCCCTGGGGAAGTCCCAGACTGCACTCAGCAGCAGGCAGGAGCTGGATTCAGGAATGCACAGACTGGGATCGAAGGCAGAAGAATCGAACAGAGTCGTCCTCCTCCGACGCTGAGCAAGGAGCGAGCAGAGCTGGAGAGCAGCATCCTGCCGCATCCCTAGGACCCCCACTGACAGCCCCAGGCTGGGCTGAAATAGGCTCCTGGGCCATGGGTGTGGGTGGAAGCACCAGGTGAGGCTGCTTAGGGCTGTTAAAGCTCATCAATGTCCTCACGCCCCTGGCCATAGAAGGAGAGAGAGTGACCCCTGTGATCCCTCAGGTTTATATTGAGTGTGATGTGTATGGGACGGAATACTGCATTGCGTCAAACCAGGACATGAGTGTTCTTTAAAAGCACATTTGGTAACGGAAAAGAGAATAATGAGGAAGGAGGAGCATTATTTAAATTGACATGTAACATTCACAAAAGAACAAATAATTCCTTCATTGATATGCTATGCCTACTTTAAGATCAGATCATTTTCAATCATCATGCCAGTGAGATTTCTGTAACCCACATCTAATAAGGAGCCCTAGTGAGGAGGAAGGAACGACTCAAAGCGGGATTTCATAGATCCGCAAGTATGACATTCCTCCCATGACAGTAGTGAACATTGATCCAGGAGATCCTCTGCAGTATTACATTCCTGAAAGTAGACATTCTCCTTAATAACTGAAGTGTGTTTCTATTTTAAAAGGAGGAAAAATCCTTTCAACTGCTGTGATAATCTCTTTCATCCAAAGGCAAGATATGATTTAACAGCACTATGAATGTGTCTGCCTGCAGGTCATAACACACTGTCCATTTGACATCACATGAGCTACACTGGTACTTAAACACTAGGTACATCTGATCTGCTAGTAAGAGGGTCAGTAAGTGAACTTGAGCACTGGAGCCCTGTCTAGACATGTAATTGTTAGTTCACTTCTGGCTCAGCCTTCAACTACTTCTATTACACCTTTCCAGTACAAGGCCCAGGTGCTGTTTTGAACATACTACTTAATGACCATTCCCCAGAAGTAATACGGATAAAACTGCATCAAGTTTGGTTTCTTCTGCCCCACACCGTCCTCCAACATTGTCCCAAACCATCTCTGTGCATTCAGGCTTGCCCTCGTGCTACACCTCAAAGCATAAAACATCTACCCTCCATTTTATGCTACAGAAATAACAGGCTGGCACTTGCATGAGTTGCAGTACAGCCATCATGCTGTATTTCACACACTTTGATCAAGAAAACTACATAAAACTACTGCATCCTCCTATCACAAGGGTCCCAACAGAAAAGATCCAGGGCCAAGTAGTAACTAAGGTGAATGTCATCTACTCTAAAGGAATCTGGTCCATGTAAAACTTGACCTCAAGACAAGGGAATGGTGTTTGGCTTGCTTTTATGCCACAAGTTAGACAGTTGTTAAGTCCAGTTCTGGTACTTTCAAAGAAACCACTGAACAACAAAGGAAGCTGAGGAAGTATTTTAGAAAACAAGTCAGTGTCTGGAAAACTTTAAATTAAAAATTCGTCCGTTTATTTTATACATAGGAAGATGAAGTGAATTGATTGCACCAATATAACACACAAACTGTAAGAACAATCTTCTGAAAGCAAAGGTATCTTAAAACCTAGCAGCAGCTAAACTCACAACTGCAAATAAGATGGAAATTCTTAGCATTGACAATCAGCTGTTTGAGACTATGTAAAGCAGCTTTGAATCTTCAATTAATTATTATAAAGGATCAAACAGTTTAAGAATCTACATTTTCATTCTCTGCAAAACCTAACTCAAGAAACTGTGACCCATACTTGGTACTGTGTAATCAGGCCAGATTATGAACGTGGTCTTTTTTTTAGCCTTTACTTGGCTACATCTAGAACAGACTTGTGTTACAGCAGTATTTCATTTCCCCCAGAAACTACGAAGAAGGGAAGCCCTGCAGCTCCCAATTCTTGTCTAGATTTCAAGACAGATTCAAGTAATGAACTGGAACACAACAGAAAGCCTATCTTCATTAACTCAACAGCAGAAGGACACTAGGGAATGAGGCCAAAACCTACTCACTTGTTTCCGACTTGAAGTGAAATACTTGCACTGCTTTATCAGACTTTCTTAATTCACACGCACACACAAAAAGTAAAGAGAAAATCCTGGAACTCTCTTCAGCTTCAACTTCCCAAATAACAAAACTAAACCAACAGATTTTAACTACGTAACATTACCACAAGAAATTTTAAGTGTCTACAGAAAATAGCAAAGTAGCAAAAACACTGCTTCTGTTCACTAAGGGAAAACTAATCAGTCAAAATCTCCACAATTTATCCATTCTAACTTTATGAAGAGTAGGTTTTCTTACATTTTACAATATACAAGAAAAAAAAACACCACTAAAGGAAAGAAATGCGTGAGGAATCTGCAAGATCAGGCTTCAGTCCACTGAAACGAAAACAATGTTTTACTATTCTATGTTACAGAACTATCTATGCAAAAAAGACATATCTGGCCTAAGGCACAACATTACATTTTCTAACATCAATGATAAGGAAAAAAGCCCTTTTGTATCAAACAGTTCTGCAATCAATACTACCGCATGTGATGACCAGCAAAGGACAAGAGTTTATCAGCCTGATTTTTAATTATACCAAGGGCTTTATTTTTTCTTGCCCTTTTTTTTTTCCTTCATGTTCTCTGTTACGAAAGCAACAGCTGAATAATTCATGTGACCATTTGGAAAGGTAAGAAAGGCATCAGAATCACTACTCTCTCCAATTATCTCATGCAGTGAGTTCTGAAAAAGCAGTCCTTTGTAAAGCAGGACATACTTTGCTCAAGAGTCTCTAAATCATTCACTTAACATTTCAACAAGTGTCCCCTTCCCCTCAACTAACCACAGAGTGGATAAAAACATACTGAAAACAAAATTAGCAGCCTTGCTGCATTCTCTTCTTCATGGTTCGATTCTGTGATAGTAATTCAACTCTCCAGTACTCAGATACCAAACAGCTGAAACATAAAAGGACTCAACAAACGTAAAGCACTAGGGGTAAACATACAGATATTAAAATCAAAATTTCAGCTTAAGATACCTGAATTCTGTTGAGCTCTACAACTGGCCCATGCTGACGATCTCTCACCATAGTTGCTTGCACAACTTTTCTGAAAGCTGCCTCCTAAAAAAGAATAGAAAAAACTTAAAATAGTAGCAAAACTGCAATCAAATAAGCAAGCTGCACGTACTTCACAGATAAACGCAAAGTTAATTAAACTCAGGGGAAAAAAACAACTCTTCAGCAGAACAGAGGAACTGATCCTGCAGTACTATCCTTCAGTAATTTCCTTCCGAGAACACCACAAAGCACTAGAAAACGCATAATGCCTCTGAGTCTTTCTTTAGAAGAAATGGAAACAAGCATCAAATACTTTTCAAATACTAAAAATAAACAAAAGCAAGAGAAGCTAAAGCTGTGAGATGTTAGTTAAGAAGTATGTTACTTGCGCTAACACAATTCAAGTCTGAAACAGTGAAGAAGAAAGTCTCTCCTGTATCACTCAAAACCATGGCTCAGAACGTTGTACTGCACCCAGATTCAGTTATTACTAAGCAACCAACACACCACTGAGTGCAGGTATAAATTTGTTTATACCTCAAAAATGTATGTATATGGAGAATAATTAATGTCAGAGAAAAACAAACAAAAAAGCCAAAGACAAGATCACCTTGCTATGGAAGGCAATAAACAAACAACAAATAAAAATTTAAAAATAAACCTTTCATGCAAACTCAAGTGTCTGAGGTTCTCCCACTAAATATTTGGATCAGATTTTACACTGTCAGTTTCAAGCAAACTTTAAAAAGATTTTTAAGTCTTTAGAATCTCTGAAGGTAAGCCTGACTTAAATGCCTAGCTATGAATATGGCATCGCAACTTCTGGTGTCTCTGTTGAATGCTTCCGACATAAAATATAAGGTAACACGTGATATCAGGCATATCTCAAGGTTTTCTGTAACTGTTCTGCAGAAACTTACATAAATTATGTTGAATGTGCCTACCGCACATCCATTCCTATACTAAACATCACATACCTAAAGATTCCCTATTAGTAGTGCTAACATATAAAAGTGTCACGAACCGAATGTCTAGGATTTCCCTTTCCTTTATTCCAGTTTAGGTTTAGATAAAAAAATGTGTGGTCTTCTCTTGGTCTGCAAAGCATGTATGCTGCTGGATTGCTCTACTATACATTCTTATTGGAGTCTAGAGAAAGACACCTTGAGACAATACATCCTAAGGAGTCTAGTTACAGGCCATGTGTCGTATTTCAGGACACAGAAAAGCACTGCAGAGGGAAACTTAACTGCTTCTCTTTTCAAAGATATCTCCCAGCAGATTTTGTCTGCTTATATAAGGTTATCATTTTTTGTTAGTCAAATTACTGTGACAGGGAGAAAATTCAGATCCAAACCCGATGATCATACTGAAAGTAATTCATGTTTTTAAAGGTTTTCTGTATCTGAAGTTTTCAGAAAGTGTTGTAAGCCTTCAAGCATTATAATTGTCTAGATTTTCTCATTACTGACTTCACTTAGAACTACAAAACCCCACTTTCTTTACTGATTTGAGATTGAACTCCTAGGTATTCTGTCTTCACTTTCAGCCCAGTCTAAACTAGATTTGTACCTACACAGCACTTTGGATCAGCTAGTATGTCACCTGATCATGACAACTGAAATACAAAGAGCAGACAATGACCATTGCATACCTATCTTACGTTTTTTTCCCAGGACAGCACCTACCAAATACTCTAGAAGAATTCCGCTATACTACAAACTGAAGACTTACAGGGTAAAGTGATTTTTAAGATCAACATAAACAGCACTATGATGAAGAACTAAGGAAAACATAATGAAAAGAACACCTTCACAAAGAAAGAAGTTTGCCTAATCAGAATGCAAACATCTGATACACAACTTACAGACAAATTGAGATAGTTCTGTTGTCTTCAGAAACAGCTTAAACAGTACATTCCACTTACATTTCCAAATCATTCCCTTAAAATCATTCTGACAAATACCTTTCCCTGTGATATCAGTATTCCTCGTAATGTGTCAAATCCAACTGAGGGCCCTTGGCCAGTTTCATCAAGCCTTCCTTCAAGATCAAACATCGGAATGCAAGGACAGAAGAGTTCAGAAATGTGATGCAACAGCAGAAGCCTGTTTCTCAATGAGATGATGGGAATTTCCTGTAGATGATTGTACTCCATAGGAACCTATGATAAGGCAATAATATCCAAATGTAATTCAGAATTATTATATACTTCATTTTATTAAACAGAACAACAATTTATAAGATCTGTAGGTAAATTTGTATTAGAAATTAAGATATTTGCTTCTTCACACCGTCAATATATGGAGTTCAGTTGTTTATAAAAACATACTAATATTACCCTCCGAAACTGAAAGAAGTATTAGGAATATAGCAGACTATTCTTGCTATTCCATATTTTACAATTCTCTTTATCCATAAACAGACATATCTTACATCCTGTCATCACTACANATATACTTCATTTTATTAAACAGAACAACAATTTATAAGATCTGTAGGTAAATTTGTATTAGAAATTAAGATATTTGCTTCTTCACACTCTCAATATATGGAGTTCAGTTGTTTATAAACACATACTAATATTACCCTTCTAAACTGAAAGAAGTATTAGGAATATAGCAGACTATTCTTGCTATTCCGTATTCTACAATTCTTTTTATCCATAAACAGACATATCTTACGTCCTGTCATCACTACGCCCAGGCATTATAGCTGAAAGATGGAATATTCAAAAAACAATCTTCTCAACATAAAGCAAGCAATTAAGAACTTCCTTGGATGGCATAAGATTTTCATAGATGGAATACAGAATTAAAATTCCTGGCAATTTGCAAACTGAGTTTCTGTTCTGCATTGGATTAACAACTGACTGAAGATTCTCTCTCATCTCAGAAAACTGGAATCCTTCTTTGGAAATATGGAAGTAAAACAAAGTAACTGGCTCAAACTCGAAGCCACATCAAAGCACACTGAGCTTATGCAGGGATTTAGAAAGGGAAGAAGTCTACTGAAAGATCAGGAATAAGCATACTAAGTATGTTTAAATCTGAATGCAATAAGCCAAAAATATTACCTGTGTAGGGAGCTTGCCAGCATTAGCAGGTTTACTGGTTGACCAAGCTAAAGTATGTGCTGAGCCACAGGCTACTCTGTTGATCTTCTTACCCTGAAGTGCTGCAACCAGCCGTGGTCTTTGGATGGCATTAGTTGTTCCATCTCCAAGCTGCCCTTCATCGTTATCTCCCCATGTATACACTTCCCCTAAACCAATAAAAATAATTAATTGTTCTGAAGCTAAGACAGAATCTTTTTGCCTTTTTCTTTTTTTTCAATTAGCATTTATAAATCATTTAACCGAATGAGGCCTTGGACTGTAATCAAGATTTCTAGGATTGATGGCCATCCTGAAATACACTATCTACTGCAGATAAATCTTGAATGACACGGTTAGGTCCATGGTCTATGTAGAGCAGCTAGTATAAGATGCATTTAATTCCGCATAGTTTGTATAATTTAGAAGTTCTGTTCCAGAACAGGAGGCAACAGTGGAGCAGAAGAACAACAACAGATACACCAGAAATAGCCTGTACTTGATAGTTTCATAGGAAAAAAAAGCTGATATTAAAAAAAGAATTAGAAAAGGCTTAACATTTTGTACAAAAAGAAAGAAAAGATCCTATAATAGGTTGCATTACTAGACAGGACATTAAAATGGGTGCTTACTGTTGCAAGACAATTGGACAATACTTTTAAATAGCAACCTTGTTTCTGAGCATTCATTTTCTGCAGTTATATCCTATTTCATTAGCACCTAAAAAACACCTAGTTACTGTGCAGATTTGTTAATTAAATGTGGGAGTGAGTCTGCTATGAAGAATATTCAGTATCTCAATCTGCTCTATAAGAAGCAATACTGTTTGTGCAGTGCTTCATTTAGTAAGTTAAAAACACCACTAGGCTCAGAAGACCCTTTAAAAAAACAAAAAGTTAAATCCATTCATTCTACTGCTTGACAATCTGTAATTACTTTTAGAGCTCCATGTTTTGCTTTGACCATCAGCATTTATGAAACTTCAACTCTGTACTTTTTATTAAGTAAAAAACTTCAGCTGGCTTTATGTGATCATTTTAAATCAATGACATACTTGCTGCTCAAGAAATATGCAACATCTGCAAACACAAAACGTGTCCATGCACATAGAGGACCAGCTTTTTAGTGAGGATAATCTACCAACAGCTGACTTAAAAATAAAGTTTCTTTTTTCTTTTTTTTTCCAAATTCAGTACTGAGAACTAAGTCAACTATTTGATTTTTGTACCATCTTCAGTGCAGCAAACACAGTGCAAAGACCCAGTAGCAATTGCAATGACTTTCTTTCCTTGCAGGCCCTGCACTTGTCGTGGTCTTCTAACGTGGTCATCGGATCCATGGCCTAAACGATGATAATCTCCTTTGCCCCTGCACAGAGAAGGCAGAAAAACCTCAAAACTGTGTTTTAATTGTGAAAAAACCAGAACAATAGACTGTCTGATATCTGGCTCGTAGATGTATTTATAAAGAGTCTGATATCAAAATATTTTCCAAATATTCAACATTAATCATTCCTAGCTCGTACGACATGGATGTGATTCTGTTGATATAGTAAAAATTCGTAAACCTCCGATACTCTGTTCCTACTTATTCTGTGTAGATCCTTATAACACTTTTGAAGACGGTTGGTTTTTTTTTTTAACCTTTTAAAAGGGTCAAGCATTAGAAGCATTCATCTGCAAAAACAGTACGTTTACGGACCTCAGAGACTGGAACTTCGTACAGTTTAAGGGTATCTCTAATGCCATGCAAACAAGGGGGCAGAAGGATATTGGAAAGGTATTTTGTTTAGTCTTGTTAAACACTTAAGTCTAGTAGTTTAAACTACAAAATTTGGAATGGCGTAGGAAGATTGAAACAATGAACTAAAATCAAATTCTCAGACTACACCACCGCAAGCTAGACACAATTTTGATAGTATATGAGAATGTTATTTATGCTATCATCTTCCACCCTGCATGACACTTCAGGCTTATACTTTACTGACCTCCTTAGAACTTCTGCATCTTACAGTGGTCAATGCCTGGAATGACAACTCTGTGCTTAGGTCTCCAAGACAAAATACTTTGATTTTTCATTCAAATAGCACTATGAAATGTTCCTCAAAGTGGTAGATTTTATTACTAATCAAGACAGAGGAACTCAAAAAAGTTTTTGCTAGGTGTGGGAAAAATTCAAAACAGTGAAGGCAGTACAACACTAACACCTGTTGCAGACAAAGTTAATCTAACGCTGTCAAAGTAACGAATACAAAATATTTACCACGTATATACTACTCCAGACTTCGTAAGAGACACAGAAAATTGCGATCCACATTCTACTTTAACCACTCCAAGGCCTGTGAGGGAATCAATCTGGGAAAACAACATCAAATGAAATCAAAGTTAATTAAGGAGGCTATAGTTTCATAGACTGCACTGTCTTAAGTAAAATATAACGTGCAAGTGTGTAGGTGTCTATATGTATATTTATAAATTAAAACGTGTATGTAGATCAGTCAGCAGAATTCTACTCCATCTTTCTACAATTTACTACTTCAACATTAAAAAGCTCAGATTTGGCGAACTGTTGAAGATCATCTCTAGCATGTTTTGGGAAATTACTCAGCAATTGCTCCTTAATGGAAACAGTAAGGCTCTGTCTCCAAACACTCAACATTAATCATCCCTAGGTTATATGACATGGATGTGATTCTGCCGACACAGTAAAAACATTTAAATCTCCAGTACACTCTTCCTGTTTATTCTGTGTAGGTCCTCATGCCACTTTACCATCAAACCTATGGGACTGATGATTGATGAAACATAAACAAGCTATTTTCATATTGTGTTACATCATGCAATTAAAAAAAACTGCTATTCAGGACAGGCTGGCAAACTCTGTCCGTTTGGGAACAGAATGGGGACACCTGTACTCAGGTAATAAAGTGTGATTCTGGACTAAGAATCTAAAATCCACTGTGCATAGGTATACCCAGTAACACTCACGTACATTTCTCAAACACAAACAACACTCAGCCTCTTAACAAGTGCTGCAATTCAAATTACATGGCTACATGGATTTCATTTGTAACATCTGAAGAAATTCCAAGTCAACCATGCATTCACATGAAAGGTTTTATATTAAGTAAGATTTTTTTTTAATCAATTGATACCCCTTTCTGGAATGAAGTTATGACTTCAGCAGTACTGTGGAAATTTATTAACGCAAGGAAATATGAAGATTTCTTGGCAAAATCTAGTGTTTTGCCAGAAATCAAAATTAAAATATTGCTGGAAATGTTCTCCAAAGAAAAAACCTTCAAATGCAACTTTAACAATCAGCACAAAATTTAAAGACTCGTCATTGTAGCCTACAAAGTTTGTTCTTAACAACACTCAGAAGAATCCTGATGTCTCAGCATGGGTGGAAGTTTGCACATATTGACGAATCTGTCTCCAGCGTTCTTCATCAACCTCATAATTTCTAAAACAATGAAAAAAATTACATTCAAATACCTTCATTGGTACTTTACAGCCATCACTGCCTCCTCTCCCAAGTTTTCCATAGTCTCCATCACCCCAGGACCAGACTGTATCATCATCAGTCAGGCATAATGTCTGTGCATCTCCGCTGCCACAGGCTATGTCAATCACACGGTAGCCCTGGAGAGCTTCCACCTGTAAACAAATCACTCGGTTTTGTTCTTAATAAAAGAGTCATTTAGTTTCAGAAAAGATGACAAAGCCAACTTGGAGAGGCACTCCACTGGAACTACAAGTCTGAAACACCAGAGGAACAAGCAAATAGAAGCAAGTCAAACGGCTTTGCTCTTTTCAAACCAGCAAAATGAAAACTAATGATGTATTGTAAATACTGGATTATTCTTTTTAATTGGTGAAACAGCTAAATTTTTTTGACCTAAGAAGTCAGGGAAAACAACACAAAACACAAAAGGTTATCAAAGACTACATTCCGTTGAAATAATTTCAGGCTCTCTGGGTGAGTATTTGGTACAGTTAAAAAAGAAGTCTTATTTTCAAATATTCTTTTATTATACAATTTTCTAGTCCTTGCATTATAACCTGACTTTAATCAACATCTTTTGAAATGCTGCCATCTAGTGATGAAGTATAGGATTTGGATTCACAAAGGAAAACGATGACAACCCACATATATTGCATCCTCCTCATCCCCTACTTGAAATAGACCATAGGTAGCACAAGCCATCATCTAACACAGCACAGAACTTCGCATATGTCAACTCATCTACAGACTGTATATCTTCATACTAACCAAGAACACGGAGGGGAGAAAGATGTATAAAGATGTATAGGAAAGGTGGGTAGACCCTGGTTTTTTGGAGGGAGGGGAACAAGAACGTCTGGATGGAGGTGATAAGGTCCCAAAGTGGACTAAGAATGTACGATACCTCATCCCACAAATTCAAGCACTGAAAAAAGTAAATGTTTGCATGAACAGAAGTATATGCACGGAGCTATACATAAAAATGACACACTAACATTCAGTTTGATTCAACTAACGTAGTCTTTGCTGTATTTTCAGCAAGAGAAAACAGGTAGCAAAATGAACTCACATTTCAAATGCAGGGCAGTTTTCTTAACACCACTATTCTAACTTAAAACTCTTACAGTCTGGTTCACAGGAGTCTGACAGTCTGAATTACAACTCATCAGCTAATCAGTACAGTCATTCTTTCTACATTCAATACTGTCCAAGTTCTTATATCTACTACTTAAGAATCAAATGGAAACAGCTATCTTAAACAATAATCGCTTATTTCAAATTTCTTTAGGAAACAGCAATTAAATACTTCATAATTACTTAAGTTAAATTTATATTAACTTAGTGTACACTTCAGTAACATCTCAGCACCATGAGAATTAAGAGCATAATTATTATGTCAGGAAAAAAAGCAGTCTGCAAGTGACTAAGTGGCTATCACTGTAATCACTGGTATATTTTCCAGTAAGTAAACAGTGATGGGACCCAGTAGACAAGGAGCTCACTTGGTACTTTCAGTGCAAACTAATCCTGTGAAGGGGTGGAATTTACTTACTGGGGAGTGGGTGTTTGATTTGGGGTTTTGTTTAAGTCTTCTCTAAAACACATTCCTTGTAAGCTGTTTAGTGACCTCTAACAAAGTTTTGCAGCTCCACTTTCGCTTTATTCTTTAATCTATTACTGTTTTCTAAAGCAACTGTTCATTTCTTAGAAATACATGTCACCTTTTTGCCCTTTCATTTTACAAGCAGAAATGTAAAAAGTTACGAATTGGAAGGTAAGAACTGGACTAGGACTGTATAGAACTCCAAAGGTTTCTTACAAGTTTAGGTTTTAGTTGGTCCTCACTGTCTCCATGCCCAAGGCGTCCATATCTTCCCTTTCCCCATGTAAAAAGGTCTCCTGCAGCTGTAATACATGCGCTGTGTGCTCCCCCAGCAGCAATGTCAACCACTTCTATACCTCTCAGAGATTCAATTACACGAGGACGATCACAAGGGCTGAAACGAAAATATTTGTTTTAAGAAAACTTGTAGAACAGACCAGACCATTCACATTCACCAATGTATGGAGAGAGGTTCTTAAAATGAGTATAAAGACACCTAAAGTAACTGAGTATTTGCTTTAGCTCCAATTTAATATCCTAAAGATTTACGTTTAGGAAGTCATTCAGAAATATTTTGAGGGGCCTATAAAGGCTAGAAGTATTTTACCACACATACTACAGCATTACAGGTAAGCTGAAACTACAAAACCATTTCCATTAAAATCTAGTCAGAGCTAAGCATTTAGCCAGGAAAATCCGTCCAATTTAAGATACATTATTAAAATTCCTAGCATGAAATGTACTGTTGCCCGCCATGGACTCCAGCATTCCTCCTTCTTTTTTGATTAGAACATGATCTTTAACATAACAGAACTTCTCCTTTAATGTAGGCAACAATGCATATGGAGATCAGAAGCAGAACGAGAGTTTTGCTCCCTAAAGCCAGACAGATCCCAAGGGGAAGCCACTGGACTTTAGTAACCACAGATGTGTTAGAACATAGTATCTAATTACAGAAATCAGAGTAACTGTTTACCTGAAAAAAAAATTGTGGTTCTCCAATTTGAAAATGTACATTTCCACACCACTACTTAAAGCTGACTTCTACATATATGCAGTACTCATACAACACTTCAAATACATAGCAAATATAACAAGTACCCATGAATTGTTCTTAAAAATAACATTTCAAAGTGCTACTTACCTTCGGTTTCCATGACCAAGTTTACCATCTTCTGCTTCACCCCAAGAATACACTTCTCCCTCAGAAGACAATGCCAAACAGTGCTTTCCTCCTGAGTTCACAGCAACTTTCTTTATAAACACATGTTGAATGGATTCCAGTAAAGTTGGAGTAGAAACTGACTCTGTTCCTCCAATACCAAGCCTACCACCTGCTCCATATCCAGTGGCATACAGCTTTGAAGTGAAGAATAAAATTTAATTTTGTTTGCCTCTACAGAAAAATTCTTAATAAATGTATAATAGAATACAGTTAAAGGAAAGCCTGGAAAAACACTCTCTTACACGTCTCTATACTCTCTTCTGGAAAATAAGAAATATTTTGAAATATCTCACAAAAAACCCTGTGAAAATAAGACGTTAATATGAACTGTCACTGACTTCAGAGATTTTATTTTAAATTAGAAGGCTGATTTTGTAAAAGTATCAAGAAACCACAGCTTTGTGTGACAACACTACAAAATCATCTATCTTCTGTAGGTCTCTTTCAAGCAGCACTATTCTAGTTTTCTTTCTTCTGTGGAATATACACACCTAAACACAGTTGCTTCTTCCCCTCCCATCTCATAAATACGGTTTTAAGTACTGCTTTTCACTCTCCTCTTGTCTACCTGAAAGTAATTTCTCTCAAGAGAATGCCAAGCAACATCATTATCTGACCCTTATCCTTATATGAATCATTAACAAGGATGATACTGACTGCTGAGGACAGAATCACTACAGTATCTCACCAGATGAACATAACTGCTACAAAAAGTTCTAGCTAAATTCTCGATGACATCCTTAACACAAAGCTGCCCTCTGTATCAAAATAAAGACTTTGTCAAATTTGTGAACTTATTTTTTTCTCTCATACCTTAGAGTAAACCACTGCATGGTGCTCCTGAAAAGGAGCATCTTCGGATTGTAGCATCTGCCAATTAGATCCTGCAATAGCTAACTTAAAGGTATTTTGCCAACTGTGAACAATCAAAGATTCCAATTACACCTCTCACTGTCAGAGAGACATTATCACCATCACATTTTACTGTCTGTCCTGTCTTATGGGACTCTGTGAGCCCTTTACTTGTATTCAGCTTTGTTTTCCAAAATCTGATCACAGTTTTGAATTGAGAACTAAAATACACGTCTTGTTCCAGGCATTTAATGCCACAGTACACCGAACTCCTAGACTGCACTGGCGGAGTTGGTATAGTTCCGTTTCTTTAAAAAAATAAAGTAAAACAAAACCAATAATAAAATAGCAATCATATGTGCTATGCACATTATTTTTTATTTAGCCAAACCCATTTTGACTGAGGATAAAATATTTCAAGGGATTCTAATAAAAGAATCATTTGTTGTATTCTTACTTTCCCATCAGCTGTCACTGCAAACAGAGTCTGTTCACCACCTATCAGCTGCACTGGTCTAAGGGTAGCAAGAGCTTCACATGGAGTTGGGACTTTGACTTTTGCCCCTTCAATCCCACCAAGTTGTCCTCTGTGATTATGACCCCAACCATAAATAGTTCCACTGCCTCCAGCAGAAAGTGTCCAATCATCGGGTCGTCTGCAGAAAACACAAAACAAACAAAATTTTAAAAGAGCTTTTAGAAAGTCACACAAAAATGCAGTTTATCATTGTACAACAACAAAGCATCACAAGACCAAATCAATGACAGTTGAAAGAAATAACCTGTTCATCCACTGGACAAGTTGCTCATCCTGTTCTCTCTTAAAGACATCATGGCACTCATGAAGAACATCCATATTTTCATTATCTCCCATTAATTCTCGGATTTTCTTTGCCACCTGTAAAATATTTTGGATTAAACAACATTATTCAAACTATTAGTTACTCCTATCACAGTTAGCAGAAAATACTTGAAACTCAGTATATCTTTTTAAATTAAACACTTTCATACGTTCTATGAACCATTTAAGACATTCCTGCAGTACCTCATCAAGGAAAAGGCGAGGTAATGGTGTCCTTTTATCAAGAGCAACAGCAACCCTAGATGCCATACAGTATCTCCTGAACCAGGCCCATTTGTGCGTCTCTGCACAGCAAGGGAGAGTGTCCAACTCCAGATCACAAGCAAGAGCCACAAGCACCTGCAAACAATCAAAAAACATTTCAGAGATGTATTGAAAATATGTAATAAAAAGTAATATGCATTCGATGTAGTTGAACAGCTCATAGACAAGTAAAGCCTACTTTAGTGTCAAAGACATGTAAAGTGCAAGGGACATCTTCATTACCCTCACTGATGGGGCAGCATCAAGCGTACCCACACTCTCTCACACGGTTATGTATCTAATTTCCTCTTCTAATCCAGCAATTTTCACAAACACCCTGTGACAAACACTGCTAGATTAACTAGCTTTTCTATATCAAACGCTATGTGCTGAATTTTTTATCTTCCATTTCTAAACTGTCTCCTTTCTACTATTAAATCAATTTTCAATCGATTTCAAATTCGATTCAATTTCAAATCAATGTTACTGCTGAAGATTGTGAACAATGGATTATTTCTTCCCTGTATAAACTTTTACATATTTTAAGAATTTCTTTTCCTTAAGATAGGTAAGTACTCTTAGTTTAACTTTTACTGCCTGGGAGGCTTTTTCAGCCTTTTATTCTTGCTGCTCTTCTCTGGACTTCCTCAGCTTGTTTCTTTTTACTTTGAACTACAGGGTCCAAAAGTGAATAGCCTTCCTTTTAAGACATTCTTATTTGTTCCAAGTAGATATAAATAAAACCTTCAGTATTTAAATAAACAAATAAATAAAAATATACAACACTCCTATTAGGACAACTCAGAAATCACTTACAAAAAAGTGAAGTCTACTGTATTTCCAAGATGGTTTTTTTTTGACCCATCTACCTCTGCCCAGCTAGGTACTCCTTCTTCTCTGTTTGTATATTTGACTCCCTTACTTGCCAGAAAATGTTTCTGATATAGGACTAGATGACCTTACCACATCTCACAAAAAAAAAATCAAGAACTATACTAATGAATTCTATACTGATTGTACTCTATTACCTTAAAGAAAGGGCTGTGGAGCAATTGTTTGCCACCTCTCACAATGGGGTCTTCATAGTCAAACTGTCTCTGCAAAGCTTCTGGAAGACCTTTAACCAAAGCAGCTAAAGCACTTCCTGTGAAACTCTGGAGAAACCACAGAAATAGAAAGGTAGTCTTACTGTATGCACTACAAAAAGTACATTATTTAGACGACCATGACAAAACGTTAATAACTTCCCAAACTACAGTCAGTTATGTGAAGTATCTTTTCCATCCACTTCCTAACACAAAAGTATTTCTATCACTTTTTGGCAATTCCAAAACCACATCTATACAGTATTGGAATTAGTAATTTTTTTTCTAAAACAGAGTACCTGTACGGACTTACAGATGTGTGCAAGAAGGCTATTCATCTGCACATTTCCTATTTTGCCATTAACAACAAAAATGTTGTATGTCAAGGCCAGCATTTTAATGCTTCACATGCATTTCAATGTGAAAAATGTGAAGAGGAGAAAACATGCCTTCTTACCAAAGCTCGTGTTTCTCCATCATTATCCCCTAGAATCCGATTGATGTTAATAGACTGACCGAACTCTGTTGTGAGCAGTTTCCGTAGTCTCTGCAAGGCCCACATTCTGTGGCCAGCAGCTAAGGAAACATAAGCACACAAAGAACATTAATTACTTAAAACAATCATTTTAACTTCAAAGAAACAGACTTAATTTTAAGACTACACATACCTAAGGCACTCAGCTGAGCACAAGCTGCAAGAGAAGCTGCCAAGCGAGGAACTATACTCCTGTTGGAAGCAAAATTTAAGCGAAAATCCAACAGACACGTAACCAAATCCATTGAGGGACATGAAAGAATGCAACGATCTGAGAGGAGGTCTTTAGGGCCTGCAAGAAACAAGAAGCAAAAACAACATAAAAAAGGTGGGGAAGATTTGTCCTCTGAATGAAATAAGAGCAGAACATATGCAGGATTTAGCCGACCAAACACAGATGCATTTTAAAAAAATAACAAATACTAATTTCAGATGAACTGTGCCTGAACAGCATCCTCTCTTCACTGATGAAGCAGCAAACTAGAGTGATTACAAAGTATTTTATCTCTTCCCTATGTACATGTGCACCTCTCAGAACGTTGTTGAAAACGTTTCCTAAATATGAAGGAAAATGTTTTCTTAGTATGAATGTAAATAAACTATTGAACGCTGGCATGTAAGTATCATGCAATAAACGCAACTGTAAAGAACAGACAAGTAAATTTACGCTCTTGTCCTTCTATAAACGTCATATATGGTACCTTACCTGCAGCTGGCATGATAGGATAAACAGTGAATCGCCATCCCCATCCATTCACAGAGCCATCACTGATGAACTTCCACTTTAGCTCATCTCCTGGAATTCGCAATTCACTAGACCAATCTGACCACTCACGACCTGTTACAGTAGGTAATATGAACATATTCATCTACACTGTCTGAGCCAATGCAAGCCACTCATCGATAGCCACTTCCCTCCATGGTTATGTATTATAAATATCACATAAATGCATTCAAGAGAAGTAAAAAAGTTACGTGAAGCAAGCGTAACAGTAACGATGTTACACTAAAAAAACTTAAGTCTTAAACCATACAATTAGCACTGCTAACAGATGCCCTCAGTACTTTTAATACCACATTCAAAATACAATTATGAGATCTTACTAAAATCCATTGTTCTATTTTCAAATCATTTTTTAATATTACAAAAATATATAACTACATTACATTAAGCTAAGCTTTACAGCTTTTTCCAAGCCAGAATCCAATCAGAAATATCTCAGTAATGAAACACATGTGCATCTGAAACAGTTTGGGGAAAAACAAGTCAACAGTAAAACGCCACATCATGACTGCTCAGAAATGTTAAGCGCAGGCAGTAAATACTGAGACCTTTGCACATGATGTATTGTATGGATAGGTTCAACGTAAAATTTGATGAGATTAAAAATACTCCTCTCTAATTTACAGTGCTTAACAATGAAATCAGAGATAATAGGATAAAAGATGTGAAGATTTCATGTAGTGTCACATACATAGGCCAGAAGAGATAACAGAGAGAGCCTAGATATTATTTTGGGCATTCGACAGCAGAAGAGCATTTGTCTTGACTGTATGAAAGCTCAAATTTCTGTAAATATTATTTGAAAAAGAACAAATGAAGTATCCTTTTCCAACTGTGTTCCAATTTGTTAAAATATACTTTGATTATACAGACATTGCGTATGTTGGCAGAGGTGCTAAACACTGATTTTTGTACACTCTAATTGCTCTTAGGAAGAGCACGACAGCATGCTCTTCTGAGAGATTCTCTATATTCAAAGATGCAACATCACTCTTACATGTCTGTCTAGATCCTACGTATTTTTTAGTTTAAAACGGAGTATCAATTTACATAGTCTTTCCTCTTTTTTTTAATCAGTATATGCCTCACAGTAAGTCAGTCAGAGACAGTGGTACATCTCATTCAGCATTTAACAGTAGATCACACGAGACATTTTTGAAAAGCACTAGTTCTGAGAACCTGATCGGACGGAAACAATTCTGTTGACACCATCCATTATGGTGAGTGGATCATGACGCCGCTCTGTAGAACACTGGCGATCAAATTCTACCCTCAGTCCCTCAGCACCTAAACAGCAACGAAGAGTTTACACATTTCTACAGAGCAATCACTACCACAAACAAATGCAGTATTTTAGAAATCCACATGAAATCAAAACACAGCTGTTTGGAAAACATAGTGCTCATTAGTAAAAATAACTTCCTTTGGTTTAATGACCCCTACCATTCTGTGATTCTGTGACAGTATTTGTCTGTAATTTCTTCTCTTTGAAAGGCTTACATCACAGCAAGCTCATGCGAGTAGGGGCTAGCAGGGTAAAGACTATATACAGAACATTCCAACCTATAGTTGCAAGAGACAAAAAATTTCTACTTACAGTTAAGGCAAATAGCTCTTTGTTGCCTGTACCTTTTGATAAGTACTAGATAACACACTGAAGGAAGCTCTAAGTCAAAAGAGAGCATTAAAACAAAGAAGTTTCCCTAATGCTCAAGACTAGAAGACAGGTGTTGAATTACTGACCCTGAAAAAGGCTCAGTTCTTTTCAGCTTCATAACTGAACAGAAAACAGCAAAGATATAAAGCTGCAGTCACAGCCAGTGAACCCAAAAAAGCGTATTTCACAGGATTAAGACGTCCATGCAGTAGATAAGTGTTTTAAGAAATACCGTATTATAGCCACAGGGCACATAACATGGCTTTAAAAGTCCAATACACAATTTTGAAAGCTAAGGAAAAATTTTATGCATGCAGGCTTGCAATTAACTGAATTTCAGTAACGCAACTCTAAGAATCCTGTACCTGGTATTTTAACTGTGCCACTAGAAGATGTATCATCAGTATATGGATGGCTGCTTTCTACCACAACTGGCTGCGAAGAGAGGCGACCACTTTGTGAATCAGTTGCCACATCTTCCAGTTCGGTTACACATAGCTCCAACAACATATCAGCAACCTAAGAAAAGAAAATACAC
Source organism: Steatornis caripensis (assembly GCA_013398225.1). Lineage (NCBI taxonomy): Eukaryota > Metazoa > Chordata > Aves > Caprimulgiformes > Steatornithidae > Steatornis > Steatornis caripensis. The sequence continues at coordinate 201,930 of VZSC01020017.1, read as the reverse complement.
ACTTTACAAAAAGTAAATTTGGTTAGTCCAAGGAATCTAAGCCAACTACCATTCTTCCGAAATTTAAAATAAATAAATTAATAAATCACTTCTTTTCTGAATTCTGATTCATAAACCACCATATTCATTCAAAAATACTCTTTTTTGTTTCGCTAAAGCTAGAAGACCTCCTAAAACTAAAAGCCAACAACATAAGTTTAAATGACAACACAAACAACTGTCTTCCCTCACAGAAAAAAGCAAACTGTAAAATCTAAACTGTAAAGCATAGGCCAAGAGCTTAATGAAAAGTGTAAATCTCCCACTGTATTTGGTGGTGGGGGGGCCTCTCCTTGAGCACTGTGTGCAGTTCTGGGCCCCACAATTTAAGAAGGATCCTTGTGCAGGTCCTTGAATGTGTCCAGGTAGACAACAAAGCTGGTGAAAGGACTGGAAGGCATGTGCTGTGGGNGCAAACTGTAAAATCTAAACTGTAAAGCATAGGCCAAGAGCTTAATGAAAAGTGTAAATCTCCCACTGTATTTGGTGGTGGGGGGGCCTCTCCTTGAGCACTGTGTGCAGTTCTGGGCCCCACAATTTAAGAAGGATCCTTGTGCAGGTCCTTGAATGTGTCCAGGTAGACAACAAAGCTGGTGAAAGCACTGGAAGGCATGTGCTGTGGGGAGTGCCTGAGGACATGGGGCTTGTCTAGTGTGAAGAGGAGGAGGCTGAGGGGTGGTCTCATTGCTCTCTACAGCTTCCTGACAACAGGAAAAGAGGAAGGTGCTGAGCTGTTCTCCCTGGGATCCAGTGACTGGATGCGTGGGAATGGTTCAAAACTGCACCAGGGGAGGTTCAGACTGGGCATTAGGAAGAATTTCTTTATGCAGAGGGTGGTCAAACACTGGAACAGGCTTCCTAGAGAGGCAGCCCATGCCCCAAGCCTGTCAGTGTTTTAGAGGCATTTGGACCCTGCCCTTAACAACATGCTTTAACTTTTTGTCAGCCCTGAAGTGGTCAGGCAGTTGGACTAGATGATCATTGTAGGTCCCGTCCAACTGAAACAGGCTATTCTATTCTATTCTAAGGTGGGAGGCGAACTACATCTCAAACCCAGAATATGGCTATACATAGCTGATCATTATAAGGAATTTGTAAATTGTGGAGTGGGAGGGGGAAGGGGGGCGGGAAATAACAGTTTGAGAAATACTACTCAGTTGCCTCTACATGAACAGCATCATTTAGGCTGTCCCACAATTCTAGTCCATTCAGACAAATACTGTAAAGATTTCATTGTTCAAAACTGAAGTTGTCTTGCTATACTTACACAACTAATAAATAAATAAAATTTCTCTCAGTTCAAAGCACACTCCTTAGCAAAGTCATTATTCATCTACTTGGTTCGTGAAGCCAAGTTCAATAAAAGAATACAAGTATCAGCTTTGCATTATCACTTCTGGTGTTTCAAACCAGTCTTTAAGAAGCACAAAGCCATAAAGTAACCACATCATATGAGCACCTTAAAAGAAATGCATTGGTACTCTTAGAAAGAAATATTTGAAGGGTAAAGCTACAAGAAATATTAAGCAACTTTGAATTCAGTACTGTAAGCATATATTCTATAAGTAATTTATGATTTATAACATTCTTTCATATAGTTGTTGGTATCCAATATTACAGCATTTATTAATACTGTTTGTCAGTTGTCTCAAAAACCCCCACACCCATGGATTCTTTGTAAATAGACTCCAATAAATCAAATGTAAATCTTAACTTTTAAGAAGAATTACTGTATCCTTAGCAATGTACTAACAGCATTTTTAGCTAGCAATAATGACTGCATCAGTTTGAGAAATAAACTCAGATGCAAAACAAACCAACAATGAAAGTTTTTAAACTACATTCCACATATCCAGGAAATAGGGCTTGGTTTAATTCAGCTTCATTCCAATAATCACAGCCACTTGTCGAATACATAGATACAGTTCATTAAGCTTCTACTTTAATGTCTAATTGTAGCATAACAAATCAAGGAAATAGTCTATTACTGACATTTTAGCACATGCATATATTCATGTAATATTTACATTAAAATCACTCAGTTTCACATGTATTCAAGTTCAACTCAAATTTTCATGTTTATTAAGTTTCTCAGTACGTTGAACTGCACTTCAAATACACAAAAACATTCTAGTAGGCTACTAACAAAAAGACATAGTTAAGATGAAACAGAAACAAAACCTGACCTGTGGGTAAGCTGTGCCCATACCAGACAGCACAGCCGAAAGAACATCTCTTCCCTTTTCACCTGCTCGGTTGGACACAGCAAGCTTTAGCAGGTCAACCATGACTCGAGTGTCATCTGGTACTAAGAGACTAGTAAATTCATCCAAGTACTGCGGTTCAGGGCCAGATACTTTACTTTGACTTTCTACATCCTGCAAAACAAATTACAGAAATATTTAGACAGTGAAGGTGAAAGAAGTATTTCACTGAATTCAAGTAAGTTAACTTCTCTGAAGTTTAAAGGTAGTTTAAAACACAATTCGTAAATCTGGGATTATATGGCCCCAGAATGAACCTACTGTTAAACCCATTTCTCAAGTGAAAAAGCTTTCCTAAAACTCATGCCCTTTAACTTCGGGAGGAGAAAAATAAATAAATGAATAAATCTCTCTGTCTTTGGGTAGATTTAAAAATTGCAGTCATTTATAGAATAACTTCAAAAGCATTACAGAATGAAAACTGCTTGATAAAAGCATGGTAAGGACTCAAGTTTTAAGGAAGGTATTGACAAAATTACTTCTTTGGTTTTTGTCATGGTTTCTGCAATGATACTGGCAGCTCCAGGATCATCTGTGACTGGAATGAAAGGACGAGAAGAGGCAGCAGCAGCTGAGGGAGTTACAGCAGACGGTGTCACAGCATCTTCTGAAGAAACAACCTAGCCAAAACAAGTAACAACTAACACAAGCTGCAACAAGATACTGTAAAACCTTTAAAAGCCTAATTATTTCTTAGAAGGGCTTATGTTTAAAGACAGCAGCAATTTAAAAACAGCCATAAATTCAAAACAGACAGATCTGCTCCCTGTATTTTTAGCTTCTATTTTATGTTCCTAGCACACCAAACCAGCTAACACTCCCCACAATGCCGGCTGCCACAAAAACATACAATAAAATACCAGTACCTGTAGAAAAGTCTACAATGTAGACGACAAGCCCTAACAATACATGTCAAATTAACAGTTTGTTAAAGGAAAAGATCTCTTCAGTAGCAAGCTTTTTCTTTTTTCTGCTTCTGTTAGCAGTTGAGAATCAAGAGTAGAATTCCATTCAGGCCCTTCTGCCTACATGAGTTGATAAAAGTTTACAATTACATTTCATTAAATAATCGTCAAATATTTGCTTAATCTTGACTTTTTCTTTTTTTAAAATCAGTCCTGTAAAATTAATTTAATATCTGGTCAAATTGTTAATATTTCCATGTTAGCTCTAAAATACTACTAGAAATCGTCGCAATTGCATTTAAATGACACACCGCATTCTGAAAGTTTAAAACCGACTTCACACTAAAATTTTAGTTTTTCCAAATCTGACATAGAGAGTAACGATTCCTGAAATTAGACCATGAAAAAACTGTTTAATCTCTGCTATTATCAAACTAAACAGGACAGTATTTTTCAGCTTTACTGTTAAACACTGTTGGAAAAATTCATTTGACACTTTACCTCCCCTCTCCTGTCCTGCCATGGGTTTGGGCTCAACCTCTCTTCCATATCTCCTACAAGCATGCATTCATCTCCATTTGCAGGGCTTCCTGTAGAAGTAGCATCTGATGGGGGGGCTGGTGATGAAGAGGGACATTCTACTGGTGCAATCATACTTGCAGGCATCAGTGCTCCAACAACTGCATCCCTGAAATCATTTAGGACAGATTTACATAAACTCAATTATTTTCCCTTGTTGAACTTAAAAAAAATGATACTAGCTTGTCTTATTTAAATAAGGAAAGCTTTCCAAGCGCTGGAATTTAGAGGATAGTTTCTCTCCGTTCTCCTTTGGATGTAATGCTTAAATACTGTGTTTTAAGGCCACTATTTTACACGAGTTCCTCTTCATAAATTTTAGCGCAAATACTCTGTTCTCTACCAACAACAAGGAGGGCACTGTGAAGTTTTATTTTCTTTCCACCCTGCCCCCCACTGCTTCCTCCACACTACCTATCATGATTTACTTGAGCATTCCTAAATAAAGAGTTTTGTCCCCAGGCACTGGGAACTTTTGTAAAGAAAACATAACAGCATAAAGCTAACTTCAACATCAAAAGAAAATTTAAATGAAACTTAGGCCTATCCTGAGGAGTCCAAACTTGTGAAACAATTTATACCTGACTCAAGAGACCCTAATATACGGTAAGCTATGTCACGTTTTGCTCTGCAAAAGACAAGAGCATTTGCATGCCTACCTGGCATACATGATTTGTAATGCCATCAGTATATGAGATAATGCTTGCTGTTTGGCAACATTCCCATCAAGCGACAGGAGTATCTTAGCAAGAGAAGGGCGATTCGGCTTGGAACTGTTTGCCCCACTAATTTTGTTACTGGCAGCAGAAGAATCTGCATCTGAAGGAACACCTGGAGTGAGGGGCAAAAAAGAGAAGGTGAGCACTTTTTAATGGTGTAATACTGATTTATCCAATTTCTTTTTAAGTCAGAAAGACAACTGTAAAACTAACTCTGCAGTGCTTATAGTTACAACATGAAAGACAATACTGAGGCTTTGCAGCAAGGGCTTTCATAAAATAGTGTTCCACCTTGTTACTTATTCATTAAGATTATATACAGATATAAATATTTTGGTGGCCAGCATCTAAAACAAGTTTTACTTAGATCAAATTTTCTCAAATAGAAGAATATTTATTAGGTACTCTGAAAAATACTAATCAAATATTCTACATACACAGTTATTGCTCTTTTTGAAATACATTGCCTTGTTCACAAAAAAGCTTAATTAGCAAAACGTTTGATGCTTTTATATTCAACATAAAACATCGCTGGTTTGCCTCCCTAATTCTTAAGTCACCTACCTTAGAAATAAAAGGTAACAGCAGCATCAAGAGTTACAGCAAGAAGTAACATGTAAGAACACCAACACTACAGCAGCATCCATCAACCATTACCTCCATAAAGCTCTAACCCATATTAAAGACAAAGTCTTTGGGCGTTAAAGACAAAGCATGTTGCATTTTAGCTTCCTGAAGAACAACAGAAGTTCAAACTAACGCTACTTCTGAACAAGTCCTTTATGACTTCCACTTTCAGGAAGAGGGTGTGAATGGCTTTTGTTGTTGTTTTGTGGTGTTTTTTTAAGAGACGGGGGTTTTTTTGCACTCTTCGATCACCGATTAAACCACNGAAGAGGGTGTGAATGGCTTTTGTTGTTGTTTTGTGGTGTTTTTTTTAAGAGACGGGGGTTTTTTGCAGTCTTCGATCACCGATTAAACCATACACACACAACTAACTCTCCAATGGTATAAAAAAACCCAACAATGTAAGGCAGTAAATACCAACCAAGATAAGAAGCACCTAAAGGGTCCCTCGCTGTCTGGAAAAGTACTGGTTCATGAACAGATGGTGTAGCTACATCCACTGTTGTCCATGCTACACTGTGGGAAGATCCACAAGCAACCCGAGTGATTTTCTGGCCTTCCAAGCCCTGGACAAGAGTGGGCTTTCTATTGACTGTAGTAGTTCCATTGCCTTGCTGCCCATGGTCATTGTCACCCCAAGCGTAAACCTGCCAGTAAACATTTCCACATATTACTTTGCTTCACTGGTTGCCTCATTTAACTGTTTTCTTAAAAACTCCTACAAAGGAATCTTAATGATTTGTATTATTAATCTAGGACACTTTAAAGAACCTATTGCCGTGACTTTCCCCGCCCCGTTAAATAATGCAGGCATTATCATTCATTGAAAGAAAAAAGAAAAAAAAAAATCAAAGCAGCACTAGCACATGATTCGTAAATTACTGCCAACTCATAAATCATCAGTTGATTCATAAAAATAATTCAAGGTTCACAGCGAACACTAAGTTAGAAGAATTACTTGCATAGTAATTACATTGGGGATCTGAATCAATACTATGATAATGATAATGCTAGATGACAGCACAAAAATCTGTCCAGAATACTACACTGCCTCTGCAATTCAAGAGTCAGAAGCAGGAAATCGATCACGTGGTAATAAATAAGGAATAGGAAAATATTACAACAGCTACTACAATAACAACATTTTAACTACAATAATAATATGAAAGCTAATATATTTTAAATTACAATCATGCTTATATTTATTCATGACTTTAATCAGCAAATAAATATCATTAGAAATTTTTATTTCATGTCATCAGCACTAACGCTATTACTCTTATTCCTCAACAATTTAGTTTGTTTCTTTCTGGATCAAGGAAAAAGGGGAAAGGAGGGTGATGCACAACATACCTGTCCAGTGTCAGTTACTGCTAGACAATGGAGTGCACCTACAGCCACATGCACAATCTTCTTACCCCTCAGTCCTTCCACAACTTGTGGCTTTCGTACATGTACATCTGTGCCATGGCCTAGCCTGAAGTAGTCACCCTTACCCCTGCAACAGATAGTAAACGTAAAAAACTCAAAACAATTACATCGTTTACACGTTCCTCTGACAACATAGCTTCCGCAATCAAAATACATCATTTATCGCCAGGATCAAACACAAGCACCAACTAGCAAATTCTTAAAATTAGCATTGCAAAGGCCTAAAAATGAGGATAACTGCAGTTCTGTGACTCCGTAACTTTTCACCTCAGTATAGAACAGGTATTTTTCTCTATGTAGTGCAACTGTGATTACACTGAACTCCCCCTGTTGTGGAAACACTGCAATTATAAATACTTACAAAACTGATGTGTTTTGATAGACTTGGATAGATTTATACTACTGAGGATAAACCTAACAATAACAGACCCTTAACAAGCATATTCACATGAAAAAATATACAGGAACTAACATGTTTTCAGGAATTAGTTTTTTCACGCTGTTGCAAGCCTCAACATAGATTCTGAAGACTCCATAATTTAAATTCTTCTAAAATTGTTATGAACTGCACTAAAATTATACCATATGCAAAAGTAAACACCCTAAAATGCCTCTAAGAATGTCAGTAAAAAAGAAAAAAACCCTGAGATTTCTTCCACTGTGTTTTTAGTAACCATTCACTCAGTTCTGCTCACCACCACCACCATCGTCAAGAAAAGTTATGTTATGCTGAAGGTGAATTTCATATATAGTACTGTTGCCTACCCAACGTTATAACCCAGAAGATGTGATTTTTCCTTCAAATCAGTACAAATTCAAGATGATAAAAGTTTAGAAGCAACTCAGTGACCCTGAAGTGCAGACATGCACGCTGAAACAAACCTTGTAGATCTGCAAAGTCATGAAATAGATGTAGATTTTATTACCATATGTGACAGTGTTAAAACAAACTGGGGGAAGGAAACAGTGAACAAGAATTTTGCAAAGAGTTCTTAAAGACTGCCAAATTCCCTTTCCTCTTACTGCTTTCATTGCAACAAAAAACGTATTTAAAAGAGAGGGGGAATTGAGAGAAACACCGTTTCCAGTGGCCACTCTGAGAAACAGTATCTCTGCTAAAAGCTTTTCTCCCTTTTAAGAATAGAAGTAACCTATAAAATCTGAAGTTTTATGGATTTCTCTTCATATCATTCATCAATTGCTGAAAAAGAATACAACAAAAGTGACCATTTTAAGTCTTCTTACCTTTGATATACGTCAAACAGGTCATAGTCTTATTACCCAAGGATGGGGTAAGATCTTGATCTGTTTAGAGCTCTGAAGTTGATCTGCCACACAGTAAGCTCTCAAATTTTACAGAAAAGTTTCTAAACTCAGAAAGCCAAGTTGGCGCTCAAAAAAAAAAAAAAAAAA
>VZSC01020017.1:138585-193820 GCA_013398225.1 Steatornis caripensis | reverse complement strand
TTTTTTTTAAAAAAAAAAAAAAAAAAAAGCAGAAGCAAGCAGGCAAACAGAAAAAAAAATAAAAAGGGTTTCTGAGTAACTCTCAGGGATCATCTCACATCTGTTCTTGCTTCGAAGTATCATTACTGACAACTCAGTGGCCTTCTGAGCAGCAATGTAGAGACCCTGTGTTTCAAAGAAAGTTCTTCCCATTTTCTCTAAACTTTACCTTACTTCCTTACTCTACTACATCCTTACTCTCTCAGTCTCTGCTTTAGCTGTAGCCTACATACTCCAAACTATGATTGTCAGTTTCTCTTTTTCCCATTCCACTCCAAAGTCTTGGATTAACATTCCTTTATACGTTCCATTGGTCCCAAGAGAGGGAATGACCTTCCACTTCCTCCACTAATTCAGCCAGACCCAGGCATCCTAACAGAATGCAGTACACGACTGAGCATGCTACAAGAGACTGTGTTAGAGTAACTGAATAGATTGCAGCTTGTGCCAAAGAGCTGCCAATTTAAAAGACAAAGCACACAGATAAGGCACAGGTGGAGTCAAACAGCAATAAATACAACACATACTTAGCAATTGCTTTGTTAATACTTTCTGGCAGATGTAACATACCATGTCCATACCACTCCTGACTTGGTCAGTGCCAAGGAGAACTGTGCACCACACTCAATCTGACAAACGCCTTGCCCGTTCAGCCTTTCAATGTTCTGAGGAATGTTGCATCCTTCACTTCCTCCTCGGCCCAGTTTTCCAAAATCACCATCACCCCAAGAAAACACCAAACCTAAGAAACAGCAAACTGCAGGTGAAACAATGATCACAGTGTTCCCATGCACTAGAAAGCTTCCGGAACAAGACATTCCTACCTTCATCTGTCAAAGCAAGAGTCTGAGCATCTCTGCTTCCACAAGCCACCTGAATGACTCTATGGCCAAGGAGCACTTTAACCTACAAAATATAAGAAGTAAGCAAGAGGTTTCAAAGAAATTATGTTTTAAACCTTATAGACATTTTCAAGCTCTTATAACTGATCTTGTTCATTGTGCCTAGCCTGAGCATGCCATTTAGCAAAGGATTATTAATATTAAGCCTTGCTCACGCAGCATCCACCATCACTCAATGACAGTAGTAGCTTCCAGCTATGTATCAAAGCAGATGCAGAACATGGATGTTCAAAACAGCACTGGCCCTCATCACTTCCCAAGAAAAAGAAGACACCAGATCTTTTTGGACTTTCTGAAACAGCCTGCCAGTTATTAGAGGTATGTGTACCAAAACCTAGTTTAGATCACTCCAAAATTATGTCTTCATACTGCTTTCATGGTTTCTGGCTTTACTTTAGCTGTCTTTTATCATTTATTAAACAAACACATTTGCATTTCATCAGAGACAAGAAATGCTTATTTTACCATCTTAGGCTTCAGCTGTGTGGTATTATCTCCATGCCCTAGCCTTCCATATTCTCCAAGACCCCATGTATACAGTTCACCACTAGAGGTAATGGCAGCACTGTGGGAACTGCCACAAGCAATATCACGGATGCGTTTGGTTTTCAATGCTTCTATCAATCTGGGTTTATCACAGTTCCTAGAGAAAATGAGTAAAGAATTCACTGTGTTAGCTAAAGAGCTGCACAATATACTCCAACCTTCATCATCCAAAAAATTTGTGTAATACCTAACAGTAACCCAAACATAAAATCAAATGCAACATTATGATTCCAAGACCCATTCTTTAGTAGCACCATAAATCTAAAGTTTACACTATTTTAACATACTTCAAAGTTCATTTACAGAAATATTTTACATATACACTGCAAAACTTAGGTAACAAAGCCAAAATACCAAAGCAATGAATCAATTAAGAAGTTTATAATACAAAGTAAAAACTGATAACCTATCATTGCACAAAGCTAAGTTACTCGTTATAAGTAATTATCTCTCCATCCTGTGGACACAGAGCCAGATAGTAAGATTAAGAGATGAAACCCTGTGCTGGTTTTGGCTGGATAGTTAATTTTCTTCACAGTAGCTGGTATAGGGCTGTGTTTAGGATTTATGCTGAAAACAATGTTGATAACACAGGTATGCTTTCATTACTGCTGAGCAGCGCTTACACAGAGCCAAGGCCTTTCCCGCTCCTCACCTCACCCCACCAGTGAGGAGGCTGGGGGTGCACAAGGAGCTGGGAGGCGACACAGCCAGGACAGCTGACCGCAGCTGACCACAGGGATATCCCACACCATACGGTGTCATGCTTAGCATATAGACCTGGGGGCAGAAGAAGGAAGTGGGGGGACATTCAGAGCGATGGCGTTTGCCTTCCCAAGTAACCATTCCGCGTGATGGAGCCCTGCTCCATCCTGGGGATGGCTGAGCACCTGCCTGCCCATGGGAAGCACTGAATGTGCTTTGCTTGTGCATGTGGCTTTTGCTTTACCTATTAAACTGTCTTTATCTCAACCCATGAGTTCTCTCACTTTTAATCTTCTGATTCTCTCCCCCATCCCACCAGGACCGACTGTGTATCAGAGCCACTACTAAGGTTATTATGCATGGCCTCTGGAAAATTTGCTTCCATGAAACGCCCAGGAGTTCCAAGCCTCACGTCTAATAAAGTTACAGAAAACATGAGGCAGTTGAAAAATAAACAATACTGCTGCTCTGATCTGGACTTCCCTTTTCATTGATCTGACACATATACTCCTATGAATGTTTATTTGTTGTTATGTATTAACCATCTGAGTTGGACACTAATTTTTTATGCATTCTGAGCAGGTCTTTAAAATATATCACAATGACAAAGACTTCCCCATGGGCTACGTTTATCAGGTTTTTTTCTTGCAAAACATTGTTCTGTGATGCATATGAAGAAAAAACCCAGAGACAATTCAAATTTTCATCAAAGCTGTCCTGTGGAGGATTAAACTAAGTATTACTGAAAAGTGTAAGAAATTTATTTAAGGCTAACAAGTTTGTGAACAGACGTCTAAAGAAAGAGGCTACAAAATACTCTGTCAAGTTTACATTATGAACTGTTACAGCTCAGGAACATAAAAACTGTTACGGTTTTTACACCTCAAGGCACCTCTGTAAACCTTATCTTACAGAAGTAACCAAATCAGTACGCACAAAAGAGTTTGCTCTGATCAGTGACATTCAAAAACATCATTAAAGGCTTTATCCACTAAAGTATGTTTTTAAGTATTACATTAATTGAATGACTCTTTTTTAAATGACTGATGACTGGTACAAATGCTGCACCATAAATTGACATGAACTGCTGGAAAGAAACCTTTCCACAAAATCATTTTTCACTCCCATTATATTAAAAATCCTGTCATTTTCAATAGTGGTGCCTAGCTGTGTTGTAACATGCAACACAAATGTTCTCTTACTGACATACAGACAAATTTCATATCCTTACATTCGACTGAAGTGACCCAGTTTTCCATCATCACCTTCACCCCACGAAAATACCTTTCCATCAACAGTTAATGCCATAGCATGCCGGCCACCTAGAAGTGTAAACATAAATTTAAATTTTCACACTGCCAAGCAGGCAGCAGCAAAATCTAGCAAAAATCTCAGAAATTTGACACTGCTGTACTTCTGCAATGTAATTATACACGGGCCTTTCAACCCAATACACATGACTTTTCTTCAGAGTTTTAATATGATTTAATTTAAAACAACGCTTTCGTAAGAGTAGGTTTCCTGTCATATTAAAAAAAAAGAAATAATCACTCCGTTTGCTGTGTTCAACACTGCAAGAAAAGAGAGAATCATAGAATCATAGAATGGTAGGGGTTGGAAGGGACCTCTAGAGATCATCTAGTCCAACTACCCCTGCTAAAGCAGGTTAGCCTAGAGCAGGTTGCACAGGAACACGTCCAGGCGGGTTTTTAGTATCTCCAGAGGAGGAGACTCCACAACCCCCCTGGGCTGTCTGTGCCAGGGCTCTGGCACCCTCACAGTAAAGAAGTTCCTCCTCATGCTCAGATGGAACTGCCTGTGCTCCAGTTTGTGCCCATTGCCCCTTGTCCTGTTGCTGGGCACCACTGAGAAGAGTCTGACCCCGTCCTCTTGACATCCACCCTTTAGATATTTCTGAGCATTGATCAGATCTCCTCTCAGCCTTCTCTTTTCCAGGCTGAACAGACCCAGCTCTCTCAGCCTTTCCTCATACGAGAGATGCTCCACTCCCCTCATCAACTTTGTGGCCCTCCACTGGACTCTCTCCAGTAGTTCCCTGTCTCTCTTGAACTGGGGAGCCAAGAACTGGACACAGTACTCCAGATGTGGCCTCACCAGGGTGCAGCAGAGGGGCAGGATCACCTCCCTTCACCTGCTGGCCACACTCTTCTTAATGCACCCCAGGATGCCATTGGCCTTCCTGGCCGCAAGGGCACACTGCTGGCTCATGGTGAGCCTGTTGTCCACCAGCACTCCCAGGTCCTTCTCCGCAGAGCTGCTCTCCAGCAAGTCAACCCCCAGCCTGTACTGGCACATGGGGTTGTTCCTCCCCAGGTGCAAGACCCTACACTTGCCCTTGTTGAACTTCATCAGGTTCCTCTCCGCCCAACTCTCCAGCCTGTCCAGGTCACACTGAAACCAAACCCACCATTTAACAGTATTAAAAAATGAAAACACTTTCTTTGGATCAGACTGAAAAGCTATTCAGAAGTTACAAAATTTAATTTCCAGCAAGTAAGTGTGGTCTAAATTCACAGATTTTAATAACAGAACCATTAGATTTAATTTAATAGCCTATATTTATTTTGAAAACTTTAAAAACTATCAGATATGCTGAGGTATCACAGCACCCAAGAAAATTGCAAAGCAACTATTTCCAGGTTAATATGTTATGTTTACGTGTGTAAGAATAGCAATAGTCAGTACCTGAGTGAACAGCCACCTTCTTTACCACATAGTTACTGAGAGCTGTAATCTGACGGGGAATAGGCACAGTTCCACTAGATATTCCTAAACCCAGCCTTCCGTTTGTGGCTTCTCCACAAGCATATACTTTACCCTCTACAGTCACTAAAATGAAGAAACAAAGTTTGAAACACCATTAATATTTCACAACTGGAAATCTGTTTCTGTCCTTAAATAATTGTATTCATTTTAAATTTACATTACCTGCAAAAAGGCTTTTGGATCCTCCAGCTACTTGTACAACATTCAAGGCAGACAAGGTTTCAGAAAAGGAAGGGACCTTTATCTAGAGCAGACAGTAAATAAAGACCATTACAATACACTTTAAAAAGTTTCATACTTTAAAAAGACCAGCTATTCATAAATTAATCTAACACATACTTTTTTCTTTTTTTTTTTTAAATATATGAAAATCCACATATTATTCAGCCATTTCACACATACCAGTTAAAAGACACCAGGCAAATAACAGAAACCAAGAAAAAGCATTTAATACTGAAAGCACAATAAATACAAAACCTGAGGAAAAATGAAATGTGATATAAACAATTATTTTCCTTTTAGTAAATTTTTCTTGAGAAAACCAAAATCAGTTTTGAAGAAAGACACAGCATAAAATAAACCTAGTTAAAAGTGTTAACCAACACACTTCACATCAGCGTATGGGAACACAAAACCACAACTGAGTTTTTCAGTGGCAAAATGCTTAAGCAATCTGGATTCTCTAGAGATCAACTCAAGGGGAGGTAAAAAAATAAAAGACCAAGAAGAGAGACCAGGAAACCTGTTTTCTCCATTACTGTTTTCTCCATTACTACAACAAAGTCTTTGATCAAGCTGTCTATATATACATAGACACCAACAATCCCTTTTCAAGTGATTTAAATCGATATACATTCAAAATCTGGCATAATGCCTTACATAATAAAAGTATTTAGTTATTTATTTTTAAGTAGCTGAAGAGACAACGTTTCTAGTATACTTCTTGATTACAGTATATGGGGAAAAATGTTTGCAGAACATTTGAAAAGTCTTAAAATCCTAATTTAGATTACTATCTAATTAATCAATTTATGCATTTAACAATATTAATATCCGTTAGGACCTCAAAGATGAAGCGTGCAAGTTCACGTTCATGTGTTTTTTTCAACTCACAACAGTTTCATCTTTACAGAATTAGTTCATATTTATAGAGGTATCTGATTTTTTTTTAATCCTCTTGCTTCTTCCATTTAACCGTCCTATAGTTCTCCCTTCTTCCAGCTGGGGGGAAGCACTTCAGTCAAACACAGACATAATTCTGCCTTCAATGTTTGGAGCAAGAATGAACTGAAATCGGCACTGAAGCCCTGATGGTTTTATGCACCAATAAAATACAGGATGGAGAATACAGCAATGGTTAATTTTTTGTTTCTTGAAAGGCACTCTACGGGTACAATAGTATACGATTTACAAGATTAATTAAAGAAATGCTCTTGACACAGTTTTCAGATTAATGATATCTTAAATTGATTAAACATTTGTCAGGTATCTCTCATCTTGCATTGTATTAAAAATAATGTATAAATGGCTGCACATCAGATTGAAATTCCTCTCAAATTGCACTAAATTGTAATCAAGTTACACCAATGAAAAGATCAGAACTCAACTTTTTTTTCCTGATTACTGCACCAGCTCCAGGTACAAGTAATACACAAAAAAGTTCACCAGTATCTTCGTTTCACACATGCAAACTCAAAAGGAACAGAATACATATAGAGTGCAATCCATTTTAAAACAATTAGTTCACTACCATTTAAAGCAAATTATTAAGTGGCTGCTAAAAATCAAACTGGATTTCAGAATAACAACCAAAATGCAAATTTTCTCCAATTTTCCACTCAGCAGACATCTACATATCTGAACTGCAAAAAGCCATTAAAACCTATTCTTCATAGCTTTTGATATCAAACTGTAAAATTCTGACTAAATTTGAATTAATTTTGAGTTGTGCAAGACTTGTACCTTTTATTTTTAGCTGTTTCTGTTTTGTACTGAAGCACGAGAACAACAAACATACCTTGGAACCTTTTAGCCCTCCCAATTGGTCTTTGTCATTCAGTCCCCAAACAAAAACTTTGGTTCTTATTGTAGCTGCCGATTCCAGCCCAGTTGTCTTCTTTCTAACAAGACTGAATATATTGAGAAAAAATACAAAGCCAGTTTAGCAACCTGCATGCTACAGCATAGGCACCTTTTTACTGGATTTACTGATTGTACAGTTTGGAACAGTTTCAGTACTGAAACTATATCACCACAGTTAATGCTGGTTATAACAAATTAAAAAAAACACCACAGAATGTTTTGCTGAGCAGTGGTAAATATACCTGTGCCAGGTATCTAATATAAACGCATAAAGTTTTTAGCTAGCTTTTCAATTCCAAATGTACTGCAGAAGCAGCAGAAGAGCTGTACAAAATGCTACCACCTTACCAGGGTGATAATCTTAAAGAAGTTATTTATCAACAAATGAACTACTTAAAAATCTGACAAACTGAGATACTGATTTCTCTTTACTACCATTTAACCTAATTAAATTGCTCTTCTTCCAGATTGGAATACATAGACACTAAGGTTCTTTACCATTTCCCCCCCTCCATCCCTGCAGTTACCTACCTCCCAGTGTTAGCTTTATCATCATCCTCTTCCTCATTATCAGAAGCAAGAAAAGGGACCGCAGCCAAATCTTCATCATCTGCGCGTATACGTCCCAGTATGCTGAGGCCATGTATTTTGCAATCAATTCCAGAGCTTCTGCACTGCTTGATTGCAATCTCTATATACCTGTGGTACTAAGAAGAAAAAACATGCCATCTTTTGGGTCCTATATAACTTCACAAAACATAGGAAAGAATTAGAACTTTTCCTTCACTTTGCCACCTTAACAAAATGAATCCGTAGTTTTAAATATGTGGCTTTTCAGCCCTACATAATTCATACTTTGAGATAAACATATGGCCTCATTAATTTGAGAATGATTTCACTTCCAATCTCCTGAAAATTCATTATGCATTCCTCCTCGCTGTTACTGAAAAACATCAGAACAACTATCCAAAATAAGCTTTATCACCTACCAGAAGTATCCCCAGATTTAAGTTTATTGCGATGTCTTCTTTGTTCATAGGTATATTGATTTCTATCAAAAAACCTAAAATATCTTTACTACTGTGATTGTGGTAAAACTTATCAGTATAATTAACTTCAGTAAACTGCCAGAAACAGTGCTAATTCAGAGGAAAAGAAAAATACGATGCTATAATAATCACAACAGCACTTTTCATCTATTTCTTGCAGCAAAATATTTTGCTGCATACAAGAGTAATTCTCACACAAACTTCACTTACTTCTGTACAATCACTGAGAAGAGGCACTGTGGTGTCTGTAGGATTTATATTGATTGTCTTCAGCTCTATAAGGTTATTTAAGGAATTCCCTCCTAGAAAACAAAACACGGAAAGAGAAACATTTTAAGATACGGTGTTTGTTTCATAAACAGGCACTATGCATGTCAAATAGATTACTGTGTTAACTGAAACCAGATAAATACCTACTGTTAATTGTTCAGACTTCTCAGAGAACACAGACATACCTGAAACTACAACTAAAGAGGGCATGTAACTGCTGTCTGCAGGGTCCACAATCATCTTTAGTCTGTGTACAAGAACATCTGGAAAAATCTCCAAGCGAATCCAGTGCTAGGGGAAACACATAGAATTTCATTCTCAGATAGTATTGTTAGGAGCACCGTATGGTTAACAAGAATAAATGTATGCTGTTTTTGAATAAAGCATGAAAAACATTCGTGAACAGTACACAATAGCTGCAATGCATGGGAACTAGCCAAAGAAAAATTACCTTATGAACTTCTCCCCTCTCCAACCTCCAAATATAAGATAAACAGTTGCAGCAAATTACTTATTTCACACAAGAGCAACACCATTGAGAAGAACGAGAAAGCACAATACCATTGGAGGTCAAGAAACAGGACATAATGTAAGTCTTTGACTGGTTACAGTCTGAACACAACCTGAAGGAAGGGTACTTGGGGATATTCTCAGCATGGCTATCAACAGAGCATCAAAACACACCGGACAGAAGCCTAGCCACAAATCTCAGTGCCCAGACTGTCCACAAAGCAGTGCTGTGGGCCAATAAAACTGGTAAACCATAAACTAAGGAACAATGCTTATACAGTTTTATAAATAATCTAGACACAGGAGTCAAATGTACATCAAGCAAGTTTGCCGATGACACTAAACTAGGAGCAGCTGTGGACTCCCTCAAGGGTAGAGAGGCCTTACAGAGAGATCTAGACTGACTAGAGAGCTGGGCAATCACCAACCGTAGGAAATTTAACAAAAGCAAGTGCTGGATTCTCCACCTGGGAAGCGATAACCCTGCTTATACATGCAAACTGAGAGACTAGACGGTGGAGAGCAGCCCCACAGAAAGAAACCTGGCTGTTTGGCAAGTTGAATGTAAGTCAATAGCATGCCCTGGCAGCCAAAAGGGTCAACTGTATCCTGGGGTGCATGAAGCACGGCATAGCTCGCTGGTCAAGGGAGGTGATTGTCCCACTCTGCACTGCCCTGGTGCAGCCCCACCTCAAGTACTGCCTGCAGTGCTGGGTGCCTGAATATGAGAAGGACATCAAACTATTAACATGCAGAGGAGCGCAACCAAGATGGTGAAAGGCCTCAACCACTAGACTTATGAGATCACTTGGTTCGTTCATCTTGGAGAAGGCTGAGGGGTGACCTCATCACTGTCTACACCTTCCTCATGGGTGACAATGGAGGAGGAAGTGCTAATCTCCTCTCCCTTGTGACAGTGATAGGAAATGGAATGAAGCTGGGGAAGTTTGAGTTGGACATTAGGAAAAGGTTTTTCACTGAGAGAGAGAGGGCAGTCAGTCACTGGAACAGACTCCGCAGGAAAATGGTCACAGCACCAAACCTGTCAGAGTTCAAGGAGTGTCAAAGACATTCTTAGTTATATGGTATAGTTTTAGATAGTCCTGCAAGGAGCAGGGAGTTGGACTTGATGAACCTTATGGGTCACTTCCAGCTCAAGATATTACAGAATAGTAGTGGTTGGAAGGGTACTCTGGAGATCACCCAGTCCAACCCCACTGCTAAAGCAGGCGCGCCTACTGCAGATTGCACAGGAACGCATCCAGGCGGGTTTTGGGTATCTCCAGAGAAGGAGACTCCACAACCCCCCTGGGCAGCCTGTTCCAGTGCTCTGGCACCCTCACAGTAAAGAAGTTCCTCCTCATGTTCAGGTGGAACTGCCTGTGCTCCAGTTTGTGCCCATTGCCCCTTGTCCTGTCGCTGGGCACCACTGGAAAGAGTCTGGCCCCATCCTCTTGGCACTCACCCTTTCGATATTGACAAGTATTGATGAGATCTCCTCTCCGTCTTCTCTTCTCCAGGCTAAACAGACCAAGGGCTCTCAGCCTTTCCTCATAAGAGAGATGCTCCACTCCCCTCATAATTTTCATTGCGCTCTGCTGGACTCTCTCCAGTAGTTCCCTGTCTCTCTTGAACTGGGGAGCCAAGAACTGGACACAGCACTCCAGATGTGGCCTCACCAGGGCAGAGTAGAGGAGCAGGATCACCAACCTCCACCTGCTGGCCACACTCTTCTCAATGCACCCCAGGATGCCATTGACCTTGGCCACAAGAGCACACTGCTGGCTCATGGTGAGCCTGTTGTCCACCAGCACTCCCAGGTCCTTCTCTGCAGAGCTGCTCTCCAGCAGGTCAGCCCCCAACCTGTACTGGTGCATGGGGTTGTTCCTCCCCAGGTGCAGGATCCTACACTTGCCTTCGTTGAACTTCAAATTCATACTCTACAATTCTATGCAAGTGAGGGAGTGCTTGGAGACAATTTTAGCCAGTAAGAACATAGGTGCTTTTTGTATTGCAATAAACTCACCCAAGTAAAATATTATCAATGTGATTATTAAGAACAACTGTCATCAGCTACTATACTGAAAAGGCAATTTTAACCATATAACCAACTACAGAATAATTACTCTGTTTTTTAATAATCACACAAGTTCCTTATAATTCACATGAAATAATCAGAAAGATGAAGCACAGCTTTTAAAAATTAGGCATATTCATTATGAAGAAATAGTTTTGTACTTCAGGCGTCTGTTTTTACTACTCTATCTTACACAAAGGTAACAAACAAATGTGTTTCACTAAGGTAAATACTTATACTCAAGAAGAAGTATGCCAGAATAAACCAGTTATGCTTAAAGTTACCTTTCCTTGTGAGCCAGAAGACTGCCAGCACTGCTCACTACCATCAATAAGACGTGACGCCTGATTCACAGAGGATGAGACATTCAAATTCTTAACTATTCTTGACCAATCATCCAGTAACATTCCCCGCTGGCTACTATGACGTCTCTTCAGCTGCTTTCCAGAACGCCCACAAAACACTGGAGACTGACCTGCATGGTTAAATGAAACGTTAAGTACGTACCTCTCTGAGAAAATAGCTTTTATTGAACGCATAAGCAACTTGAAGATAAATGTAACAAATCAAAGATTTCAGGTATGTAGTCTAAAAGTAGAATACAGAAGCATGTCACATAGGTATGGTAATACTTCTCACACTTGAAGGGCATAGCTCAAGATTTATTTTTTTTAGAGGAGCTTCAAGCATTTTACCTGTCTGCAAGTTTTCATGCCTGTCATTTGGGACAGTCACATTTTCTATTCTTACACTTATGATTTATTTGTACCAAGAAATCAAGTAAAATTTAGTAAAAATAAATATTAAATAATTAAGGAAAATTACTCTCCTGAGGAATGAGAGACACTAAGAGTAATTCCTAAAATTGAATGATAAAAGCATGCAACCTTTAAACTGACAGAATCCTTACAAGACTAACATTCTTGAATAAGTAGCCACTTGAAAAGGTCCTTCCTTTTGAAATACAAATCAAAATGTATGATGATACATAATTCAAAATACAGGCCCAGATCACACGAATTTTGTACACCACCACAGCGTATGAGAAACATGCAACCGTGTTTTCTGGTTGAAAATCCCTTACAGGAGAATAGACATAGCTAAATTACAAAACTCAAAAAATCCCAATCTTGTTCAAGAATGAGGCAGTTGAGTGAGTTGCTGATTTCCTCCCTGGAAAAACCTACTTCTACTTCCCTTCACTGATCTTTGTAGCTTCTGGAAAGCCTGACTAAAAGAACATTGTAACTTCTCCAACCTATCCAGAGCAACAGGAAGGATTACACATTCACATCATACTAGCTGTACAACCATATGAACTGATTTCTTAATGGAAAGTCTTTCTTGTCCTTTAGACAAACCATCACACACATGCAATGCATGTTCATGATTTCTAGTAGGAAATCAGTTTTATTCATTTTTCCAAACCAATTAGACTGGTTATATGTAAATACGCAGTAGTTTAGTCCAGAAGCCAGCATCATCTTGTAAATACTAGGCGTCAGACTGATTTTTAAACAGGTGCAGAGAAAATAAATAAAAGCTACTGTCAGGTAAGTTTTGCATAATAATGAAAAACTCAAAAGTTTTGGAGTTAAAATGGCTGCACCTGTTCTTGCCCTAGAAACAAAACATTCTGATTATGAGTCTTTCCAAAGGCTTCCCTTTCCTACAACACCTCTCTGGAGTCTCCGCATCACGCAGGAAATGAGGAAACAGCCATCACACACTGACAGACAAAAACGTTGAAGCAACTGAGTTGTAAGAAGGTATCTCAGGTCTTTCAAGCTGCACCTGCCGTCACAAGGATTCCATTCACCTGCATTTACGCCAATAGCAAAACGCAGAAGAATTACACGTTTTACTCTTGGTAGCTGAAAATGCACTTCTGACAAAGAGTTACTGCCACGTAGCCATATTTTTTTTTAAACTTTTTTAACCCTACAAAGAAAGCTTAAAGGTTGATGCTTTGGTGTACTCCACCGTGTGCAACTGTAGCAGTGCTGTGATCTGCTAAAAATGTTCTGTTGTCTAGAAGGTCAGTCTGAACACTAATTTCATTATGTTAAAGAGCCAAAACGTAAAACTTTTAACAACAAATTAAATGCATTGAAAATTAATCTAAGAAACATTTAAAGATTTTGAAACTTACCTGGTTCATTTATTCTGCCAAAAGTATGTCGGGTGTTATGCTTTCTGGTTTTAAAACAGGTTTCACAGAAGTCAAAATCATCACAGTTTCTGCATTTGAATCTAGGCCCGTTGATAGGAAACATCTGACAGCCATCACATCTGAGTTCAGAAAAGAACAAGTAAATATATTTTCAGCAGTCTTCAAGGTAAAAGGTAATTGTAACACAAGTCAAGATAATGGTATCAAGACAATAAGGCTAAAGGATAACCAATACAAACTAAGAAAAATGTAAATCACTTACGTGACTCCAGGATGAACGCTGGGGACCAGTTCCATTTCTGACAACAAGCCAGTCCAATGAGACTGCTGAGGAAAGTCTACAATGACATCTTTTCCATTGGCACTAAAAGCTGTGACAAAAATATGCAGAAAATGAGATGTTGTTGCAAACCTCTAAAATAAGCAAAAAGTGTCCAGTGCAACACCAGAGCAGAAACATAATAAAACTTACTTTCAAAAGTAATCTTTTGTGTCAATGGAACTATGTGTTAGCCTAATCAGATAGCCTGGAAAGTGGCAGATGGAAAGGGAGTTCTAAAGATTTTTTTAAAGATATATATTATTCTATTTAAATTCCTTGACTCCTGAATTTTTCATTTATTTCTTTTAAAACAGCTTGCAAAGAGAGGGAGTACTTCTAAGCACAACTATAGCGCGATCAAAATCCGTACTTCTTCAAAGAATCTATGCCCCTCAGATTACTTCTATGACATCCCTCACAGCTTGACAATAGCGCGTTCCACTTTCTCCTCACTTCGTATGTAGTCTTCAGCTTACATTTACCTCTTAAAGGAAAACCATTTGTGGTTCATCCAAAGTATAAATGTGAACTACAACAGGAAGCTGCAGGGATTCTTATAGACCTTTACTATATGTGAATGGTGTGGCTCAAAAAGCAAATGAACACACTAACAAAAGGGGCTGCCACAAAGAACGCGTCTATAAATTCATCACAGACATCAAATGCATTCTATACTCTCTCATCATCATGCAATATTCACAAAATAGTGTGATTTCTAAGTGTGTCTAAAAGAATCTCTCCTTAAACACTGCAGAAAGTCTGTGTGGTTTCCAGTTTTATTACCTCCCCATGCCCCATTTTGAATATACATTACCTTTGACAACTCCCACACTTCGGTGAGTAACTGATCCCCATTTGTATTTGGGTGTGGTAACAGAGCTTTTCACACGCACTTTGTCACCTATCTTGATATGAGAGGCAGAACTCTGTGGTGGGAATCCTAGTAGTTGCAAGAATAAATGCATTGTGAGTGGGTTTTTCCCTCCCAAAAACAAATCTCCCTTAGTGTATCATCAGTTTTTTATTAAAAAGCAGTTAGCAGTGAACTTACCTAAAAGCTCAACATGGATATATCTGACCCAGTAAGTACCACCCTTTTGTTGCCAATCACACTGCACGTTCAGGTCATGCAATCCATCTCGATCCAATTTAATAACTTTGCCTACATCTCCTTCACAAACTTCCTCATAGGTTCTGCAGCACCTAACCATCATCCCCACCTAGTGAAAAAGGACAACAGAATGCCATAGCTATGCAAAGACTTCTGTACCACAAGGAAAGTAGTTCTAATATGGCTTTTCATCATCATGCTTACCTGAATATTCTCCCTCACATACACAGCATAGTCATCATTACTTAAGAAATCAGCTCGTTTCTTATAGGTTTGGCTCTCTGTTACAACAGCACCACCTGACTGAAAAAAGATCCAAAATAAACAGTTACAAAATTTGTTTTCAATCCAGACAGATAAAATTATTTGTTAGTAGAGACTGAAGACAACCCAACAAAACCAAATAAATATAATATCCAAGCTGCGTGCCAAAACAGGTAAATTCTTCAACAGGTCAACTCACTATAGGGCTAACACTTATGATCTACTTTAAAGTTTAGTTTCCAAAATGACTTGCCAAGGAACGTAGCTGCAAATTTTCAAAATGTGTGAAACAAGCTGCAAGTTGCTTTTATGAAATCTATTTGCCAAAGCAAATTAGAACAAAGAGGATTTGTGAGTAAACTACTTAGCCTTACAGATACACATCCACATTCTACTTCTTAGGCTACTTGTTTGGAGAGTGGAAAAGAAAAAAAAAAAGCAGTGAATGACAACCTCCTATCTAAAGTACACTGGGGTTTTTAGTCATATAATACAATAGGATTTAAAGTATTCCCTTAGAAAAACAAGCTGGTGAAAAAGGTAAGATTGTAGTTATCAGAAACTACTCCTTTCAAGATCTGATTAACTTAAAACTTTTTAAGAGAACTATTGCATTCCATCTGTAGGGAGAATTTTCAGAAAATTTTGTTATGTTTTGAGCATTGGAAGTTTTTTCATTTGAGGCAATATATAGCACAGTTTCTCACTGCAATACTGATAAAGATACCAGAACTCAATGTCAAGTTAATATCCTTGAAAATATAATGCATTCCTTCCAATTACATAATCCCACATGCCAGAAAAATGTTAACTCCTTAAAAAATAAAACACAGAACTCATTTCATTTTATTGGCAAATCCTTACTGAAACAGTTCCTGAAAGTCAACAGAAGCCTAATACAAACACACATTAAAGACATCACACTCAATAGGCATTGTCAAGGTCGTTTTATCACCAATAAGCGAAAATAGTTTTTATAAGGAAAAAGCTAAATTATTTCACTGACACCTTTTTGCCATTTATTTAGTTCCTCAGTTATTCCTTGCAGCTAACATACGTTTGTTTTTCAGACCAAATGAAGGGAGGCGGGGAAAAGAAATAAAAATTATTTTTTAAAACAAAAAGAGTCCTTTACAAATATTACTCTATAGCATTAGCTATTTTAGATTAAACCAATACCAACTATCAAGGATTCTTACAGCTACTACTAGCAAGACATCTACCTGCATTCCACTCTTCCCCTGTGCTACTCATACATAAATATTTATAGATTATTCTTGAGTTATTTTATGACATGCCTTGGAAACATATGGCAAACATGGTTCTTGTTAGTCTTGAAAGCTTGGGACAGCAGAACATACTTCTACTCTAACCAAGTTCACAAAAGGAAAGAATTACGAAATTTGCAGCCAGCTACCATGACTTAGATTTTAGTAGGTTGATATTTACCACAGGGCAAGCGGCTTCAGCTTCTTCCACCTCCTCTGCTATTTCCTCATCTGAATACTCATCAGAGATAGTATCCGCATCAGAGAGATCCGTAATTTGAACATCAGGGTGATCCAACAACCAGCCAACCAAGGCTTCCACTCCTGATAAAGAAAACAAACTTAAGTCTGTCTCTAAGGGATTCTCTGACATTCCTTTCTTAAGATAACATCCAAAAAGAGAAGTAACAATTGCTCCCTTGTACGTAGCATTTTAATCTGCTCACAGCTTTCCCTCTCTTTCTCATATCATTAATTTAACTAAATGAAGTACCTGGTAATCCAGAAGCACTTCCAGAGGTTCCAGACAGAGATTTTAGTGCAAATTCTATGTTTTTCCTAGGAAATCCCATTTCCATAAGTTGAACTACAATGGGGAGGGGTGGAATTGGAGATTGCTTGCGTTTCTTCACTTTTGTAGGTCTGATATGTTGCACTGTGATGGGTGTTGTAGCTTCACTAGAGCTGCAGTCTTCAAACACTGGAGTTGAAGGATGTGTAGACTCTACAGCCAGATACTGGCATACTGCCAAAGCAGCAGCCTAAATGAGAACAAATACATCAATCCAAGTAAAACAAGCCTATTTAGTATGTTTTGCACGTACCTGAAATTAAAGGTTATCTTCCAAAAAGGGTTCAATGTCACTTTTTTTTTTTTTAAAAAAAACTAAGTTTCAATCTTATTGTGAGCCTCAGGGGGTCCCTGCTGACTGAAAGCTAGCTGATGTTATTCCAATCTACAAAAAGGGCATAGGGAAGACCCAGGGAACTACAGACCTGTTAGTTCAACCTCAGTGCCTGGAAAAATTATGGAGATTATATTGAGTACTACTGAAAGGCATTTAAAGAATAATGGAATCATCAGGCCCAGTCAACATGAGTTCACAAACGGAAAGTCCTGTTTAACTAACTTTATATCCTACTATGATAAGGTCACCTGCTTCATGGATGAAGGGAAGAGGGTGGATGTAGTTCTTTTGAATTTTAGTAAGGCTTTTAATACTGTCCCTCACAGCACCCTTCTGGACAAGTTGTCCTTCTGCGGGATGAGCGGGCTTACGGTGCACTAGGTGAAGAACTGACTGAAGGGCAGAGCAAAAAGGGTTATATGGAATGAGACTGTATCTGGCTGGCAACCAGCCACTAGCGGTTTTCCTCAGGGTTGAATTCTAGGGCCAGTTCTGTTCAATAGATTTATCAATGATCTGGATGCAGGAGTTAAATGCATCACTACCAAGTCTGCTGATCAGACCAAACAGGGAGGTGCTGTTGACTCTCTTGAGAGACAGAAAGCCTTGCAGAGGGATCTAGATAGACTGGAGTGTTGGGATATGATTAATGGGATGAAACTGAACACATCGAAATGCCAGATTCCGCATCTATAATCAAGTAAGCCCAGGCACAAATATGAACTGCGAGAAGAGTAGCTGGAGAGCAGCCCTGCGGAAAGGGATCTGGGGGTACTGGTCAATGTGAGTCAGCAGGATGCCCTGGCAGCCAAGAGAGCAAAACACATCCCAGGGTGCATCAAACGTGGTACAACCAGTCGGTCAAGAGAGGTGATTATCCCGCTGTATTCAGCATTGGTGTGGCCTCACCTGGAGTAAGTACTGTGGGCAGTTCTGGGCCCCACACTTTAAGAAGGATGTGCAGGTCCTAGAATATGTCCAGAGGAGGACAAAAAAGCTGGTGAAAGGGCTGGAAGGCATGTCCTGTGGTGAGTGCCTGAGGACATGGGGCTTGTCTAGTGTGAAGAGGAGGAGGTTGAGGGGTGGCCTCATTGGTCTCTACAGCTCCCCAAGGAGGGGAAGTGGAGAGGGAGGGGTTGAGCTGTTTTCCCTGGGATCCAGTGACAGGATGCGTGGGAATGGCTCAAAGCTGGTTCAGACTGGGCATTAGGAAGAATTTCTTTATGCAGAGGGTGGTCAAACACTGGAACAGGCTTCCTAGAGAGGCAGCCCATGCCCCAAGCCTGTCAGTGTTTTAGAGGCATTTGGACACTGCCCTTAACAACATGCTTTAACTTTTGGTCAGCCCTGAAGCGGTCAGGCAGTTGGACTAGATGATCACTGTAGGTCCCTTCCAACTGAAACAGTGTATTCTATTTTAACTGGAATGTGAATTAGACTTATTTATTAGGTTACTTATGAGCAGAAAACAAGGGCTCTACCTCAAGTTCTTGCTTGTCAAATATGGCTTTCACAGGTGATGGTTGCGTAGCAGCTGTCAAAAGTTGCTGTAAAAGAATCATGGGAGGCTGAGGTCCTTCAGGAGACATATCTCCTATGTCGGGAGAGGCAACTGCTCCATCCTCTTGAAACAAAAACATTATTTTAAACAAAACGATGTAATATAAGTCAGTCAGGGCCCTTATTCTGGGGCCTATTGGTTGATCAAACATATTATTATTTCTCCCATATTTCTACTCCATAGGAATCACACATTTAGGATTAAATCATCTGCACCACAATCTCCGTACAAAAACCAAATAAAAAGTTTGCAGATAAACAGTAGTTTTACTAAAATACACGTAGAACACATCTAGCAGAAACTGCTCAGTGGACAGTGAATTTGCACAAGGATCTTCTGAGTTCACCTTGTTACAGTAAGATTATTACACAGATGTTCTTCCAGGACAAACCACTTTATATAGAGAACCAACATTCTCACTGATCCTCGAAACATACTTTCTGGATTGAGTCATTTTCCCCTCTAATATGCCTCTTGGGAGGAGCTCCCTATACGGATCATTGCCCCTTCAAAAGAGTACACCTTTTTGAATCAACTCGCTTATAATTCTGCAACTTCTATATTCGATTTTGTATTCTTGTTGGCATAGACATTCACGTTCCCTAGATCTTAACTGTGGCGCTCTCAGGAAAGTGTTCTCACTCTTCATTTAACTCCAACAAAAGGAAGTTCTCATATTTGAAACAATAACAAAACAGTTGTTAATCCTCACGTACTTACGCTCTGCTAGTTAAAAAAAAAAAAGGTTGGGATAAATAACACCCCTAGACCCCCGCTAAAATCTGATGGTAGAAGTAAAACCACGTTCCATTCCTGGGAAAAAAAATGATGATTTTGTTGACTTAAAATTTCACAACTGACAAAAACTCCCAGAAATATGCAAATGAACCGAATATATTTAAAGACATTACATGCCTTGCAGATGCCAGAAGAATTAATATAAACTGTAAGGGCATCAATAGCTATCCTGAAAGCTGACCAAGCTATTTTCTTTATTTTTATATGTAGAATGAATGCATATAGAGAATAAATTCAAATTATTAAAACTACAACCCCTTAAACTCCTTTTAAGTTTATGCTTAACACACTGTCCTGGTACTTGCTTTGCTGGCAACTGCAAAACATATCAAGTAAAATGAGAACTCAATAGTTTTGAAGCAGAAAAAGAAACAACTGCGAAAAACTCACAAAATTTTTAAAATTACTTACAAAACTTACTAACTATAGAAGACTTAAAATTTAGCTAACTCCAATATTTCAAGCTTCAAACACTCGATCCACTTAGCCTTCAAAACTTAAGTTAAAAAGTCAGAATGCTCATAATATCTAAGGTTAAAACATTCCTGAACTTTTAGTATTTTGTCTTTAGAGGACAAACCTAATTTCTACCCTCCAACTGCCATTAGCACGAGTTATAGTCACATACTCTATCCACCATCTAAACAAACAGCAGCACACTCAGGTTGCATTTCAGAATACCTGCAGGATTTAATGCACACTCCTGAACAGCTGGCTGAGATAAGATCTGCCTTAGTGTATCCTGGTGAGAAAGCAGAGCTCGGCCTGCTTTCAGTATGTACAGCTTTAATTGCTGGCATCGCAGCAGATCCAAGTCCACTTGACCTATCAGAAATATTAAGCAGCCATTAGCGCTAAGAACCTCTTGTATTAGAGAAGAAAGGATATCATTAGTACAACCTCAGTTCAAAAATCAGTTTCCTTCTTAACTCACTGTATGAAAGCTTTTGAAATACTGATGTATGTATGAGGTAGTTTGAACAGCACTTGAACAAAAAGTCTGCAGACATTCTATGACCCCATGATACTAAAAACACCACCTTCCTACTTTTCACACCCTGGACAATCACACAGGTGACATATAGCACAGTAAGTGCAGTTAAGATGTTATAAGCGTTCAGTATTTTAAACAATTCAATACAAAAAGTCCAGACCCAAACCTTATTTACATTTTCTCTGCAAAGTAAAAACAGTATTCCACTTACAGTGCAGAGCAATCCATCTCCTACCTAAACTTGTCTCCTAAGTACATACTATTCAGTGTTGACTGAGAAAAAAACGTAAGGTTCCAGAAAACCCTTTTACTTGGGTACATTCACTGTTACCAGTATTTTTCCCAGAGTACATCCAGCTATTTAAAAACAAAACAAAAAACCATCAAAAAACCCTCAACTGTACCTGAAAGACCCTGATTGGGAGACTTCATTCTTTGTTTTTCTATTTTACTTCCAGCCAGGTTCACTAGTTGAGCCCAAATGGACAGCATAGGTTCAGTGAAAGGCAAGTTGTTCACATTAAAAGCCACAACTGGAAGCTAGACAGTGCAGGAAGAACCAGACAAAATGAAAAAAATACAGATAAGTGTCTTCCAAAATAATTCAAAAGTTTCAATGGTTAACTGAAGAAGAGAGCAAGTAGCATTTGTCTTATTGCTCTTGCCCAGGAACAACTGGAGAGGATTTCTATTCCCTACACAGCTCCTAAGCCTGTATTTGTACCACACAATTACAGGTCTAACCACATGGCCACAACTCTGGATTTTACCTCAAGTCAAAGGACTTCAGCTCAAATTCCTTCTCCTTTCACCTCCTCAACAAATGAGGATGGGCTTTAAAGGGTATATAGAGGTTCGCATGAATACCATCTTAGATTTACATTCAGAGCATTGTACGTGTTGAATGTATTTACCCAATCAAGAACAAGTATTTTCTTTGCACCATATAGGAGTCTTTAACCACACCATTCCCTGTATTAAAGACTCAATAAAACAAACTTACTGGTTTCAGTTGATTCAGAGGGCACACTCTACATGTTCGCATGTCATAGAACTGTACAGTGATTTTCCCTTTTGGGGTGATGCGTGTCACTGTGCCTTCTCCAAATTCATCATGAACTACTTGTCCACCCAGTCTCAAGCGACTGTCTATGCCACCAATCACTGCTAACACTGCCATTAGGCCTCCCACCTCTGGATTCTCAGTATCAGGAAAGTAGTCATCCAACAGAGTCTAATAAAGAACAATAAAACTAACTGTAGCAAGGAAACATATACTTCTGTTTGGTTTAAAATACAAAGTTAATCACACATACTTCAATTTTAAAATTATAACACATAAATACATATATATATATAAACAGAAAAATGGTTTCAAAAGTAAGCTTATTATTATTTACAAATATTTAATATTTATAATTTCAAAGTAAATATTGCTATAAAAATGAGCTTATTTTAAAACGTGGAAACTACCCCTTCTGACTGTTTTCCTGCAAAGATGTGGGTGATGGAGGTTAGCTGAGAGTTGATGTACTTGTTTATGAGTCCATTCCACTGGCTGAGCGAATGGAGCGTCCTCAGCAGTGCCACTATCTCTTCTGCTAAAGTACTACTGTGAGTGGCAGTTAGAGATGCTTGGGGCCTGGCCTTTCTCCTTCTCAGAGTAGATTCTGGAAAGACAAAGCAATTGCACAACAGTTATCAATTTAATGCACACACTTTCTATACATAAAAATAAGCCTCTGAGGGAAAATTCCTCTACCTCTGAGTAGTGGGATATCTGAAGAACAAGTACTAAGCAGGCTGCCTAAAAATCCAAACAGTTTTTCCACAAGAAATTTCATGTCTCTTGACCTTTCATTTTTATCCCAGGATGGAAGTACTGCTTTCAATAAATGTACAGCAAGAATCTGAAACGAGAACAAAATTAGCGTCACTCCATTCTAAGTCACCAAATATTAAAGAAATTCTAAAACGTATTAAGTACAGAAGAAAAACATTTTAAAAGTTAGCCTTCCTTTGGAGTTCTTTCTATAATGCTGACTTCTTTCCGGCTGTGGAAATTACAGAGCTACTGATCTTCTGTTCAGTTTGCTAAGGAATATTTTAAAAGAAGTTGCGCCAGTTTGAAGCCAGTAACAATTATATTGGCACGTTATATTAGTGAAACCTTTTCACTACTCAGGACATGAGACAAACATACACTGGGAAACAATGTAAATGACTAGAACACATAGAAAAAATATGGAGTGGGGAGGTTTGTTCAGATTCTAGACTCAGAACTTAGTACGAAGATGTATTTCAGAATGAAAGTTTCCAAGTGTTCTGCAATGAAGGTATGATAATTATAAATCACGATATATAAAGTTGAATGGTACAAAAAGGCAAAAAGCAACCACAGTGACACTCCGAAGTAGTTACTGTGAAACTGGAGCCTCCGACACAGTACAGAGGAACAGCCTGGCATGTCTAAACCCAGACACTCAGCACAGGACTGAGGAGCAACATGGTGCAGCGCTACAGTATCAAAGAGCAGATGAGGATTCTGAATTTCAGGCTTCAGTTATTTCAGGGTTTGAGCTTCTTCATCTTCTACCCAGAAGACCAATACAAGTGACCAACAATAGTGAAGAGATCTCTCTTCTTGTAAACCTGTCAATAACACGTCTTTCAAAAACTTAAAGGTCTTTTTCTTGTTATTAACTTAAGACTCTGGTACATGAGCAATGCTCATTTCAGCATGCCCTGAACAGCACAGATGACTAATGCACTAAAGTCCTGGATGATGACAGAAGTCTCATCATATTAAAAATACTGGCAAGAATTTGCTGGAAGAGCATGCAAAATGCACAGGTCTTTATGATACACAGCTTTAGTTAAAAAAATGCTGATGCCTTATTAAGGAAAAGATTAAGAAGATTTTTAATACCCGAGCCATAAAGCTTGGAAGAGTTATTCCATAATAAGGTTGCTTTTCAATCTCATGAAAAAGGCACTACAAGATTTTAAAGAAAAGTAAAAAAAAATAAAACAACGTAAAAAAAAGAAAAAAGAAAAGGGGAAGGGGACAAGGGAAATACACTATCAAATAAGATGCAAAGATGCAGCTTCTTAAGAGACTGTAATTAAAACAGTAACAGTTTACTAGGTTGATAGTTTCCTACAGTAGATAATACACAATTTGATAAGTTTAAAATGAAATTGCGCATTTTTCCTAACCGTATTTTTGGTATTCTTTTCTCTATTCAACTTCTAGAAACATTATATGGGAGTTTCTGGAACACATTTTTGGAACACTGTTTTGGCCTCTCATCTGTACAAAACCTTCAGGCTTTCAATAGAACAAGAGAGCCTGTAGTGAAGTCTCAAAACCTTGCAGATGTATATTTAAAACAATGAATTCTAAATATAAGAAGATGTGTTATCTTTTTTCCAATTAATTAAAAACTGATTTAAGGACACGTGCCATTCGTTTTTTAAAATACACTTTTTTTTTAAAGATAACTAAAGTCTACCAAATTCATTGCCTATCAAAGTAACTTGGAAATACACACATTACCTGTCTCTGTAGGGAAGCAGCAGTGAAAGATTCATGCCCCTCAACAATTTTCATTAGCAAAGTTATCCACTGAGATGTACTAAGAGTGCTGCACATCTGAGGCATGAGTGCTATACTTCGAATGAATCCCAACGTGCACCAACTCCTATGCTGTTCTTTATAAACTAATTTATTTGGCAAGGAAGCTAAAAACAAAAAGATATATACATATAACAGTTGACTTTTCCGCCAGCTACGTAATTCTTTACATACTACACGGGGCTTTTTTTCCGGACAAATCATAACACTGAGCTACTCCACTGTCATTACATGAACTATTAACTTCAATGTTAGAGCCTGTAATTAATTTTATTAAATATGTCTTTAAAACAATTCTTATCTTCATAGTGTTTCCTCATTTCAAAGTACTTCTGAAATTACAAAGCAGCTGTGGAAATGACTATAACATACCCAGTCATACTGTTCTCCCGAAAGAGCAAAAGACTGCTAAGAAATTCATTGTCTAAGCCAATCGTACACATCTCATGCACTTCTGCTTTTATTGCTTATGCTCTAAGAATGCTCAAGATAATTTACACTGCTTCTGCTAACAATTAAGATTTTAAAAGCTCTGAAAACGCATCTTCTAGCCTTTGGCCTTAAAGGATTAAAAACTACTAACAAAGGATTTACAAAGTTACAAGACAACAAAGCAAAACAGAAGCACGTAGCTGAATCGGACTGTTTCTACATAATATACCTGATTTATCTATTGTTCCACTCTCCACAAGCATACGGAGTAAACCGCACAAAGTCCTAGTAGCATCGCTTTGCATGACTTCAGCATGCACACCAGCAGAGAGACACAGTGTCTGCAACAGGTTCACGGTACTTGTCAGCATCATGGAAGTAGGGTGGAGATTCCTTTCAAGTTGTTCTCCTTCTGAAGGGAGGCACAAACGGCAAAGGAATACATTAACATTGTGTTAATCTATTTCACAAAGAGTTCTGAAACAAGTAACAGTGTGAGAGATTTGTTGTAAATATTTTCTCTAAGATTATTTGACATGAAGAAGATTCCTTATTTCCAACTACAAGAGTAAAATATAAACCAGATATTTTGTGCAGACATTTTCAAGTTATTCTCTAGCAGTACACAACTTAAATTCCAAATGCAGTGCCAAAAACAGGGAAGCAGTATGACTAGATGTATAATTAGGCCATGTAGAAACCACACTTTAGAACAGCATTAACATGTGTCAAAACGTATACCTCCTGGTATCTGTAACTGCAACTATTTCAGTTGGGTAATACTGTTTTCTTTGGCCCACAAATATGTAACAAATGCGATACCATGCTTTCTATCCTCCTTTCTCACAGTAAAGCCATCTTAAAGATTATGGTCACTGGTCAGAAATGTAAGCATTACATTAATCTTCTCTGACAAAGCATTTTCTCCTGTTACAGAAGCTTTTTCGTATTATAAGATACCAATTTTGGAATTTGACTAAAATCCTGCCTCCACTTTTATTTTAAAAATTGCCTTTTTTTTTTTACCCGAATCATCTTCAGTGTCTGAATCCTCTGTTGTGGGCTGCGTCACTGGAGGTGGCTCAGCTAGTTTGAGATCGTATTTTCCCTCCTTCCCCATTCTGTAAGAATTTGTACTCCCCGTGTCCCACTGCACTCTAATCCAGCCATCTTCTCCCAATTCACCAATCACACGACCCAAACCTGGAGGGGGTCCATCCTGACAGAAGAAAGAGGCTCAAGTTACACAATTAACACCACTAACTTGTATCCAAAGTTTATAAAATAATAACGGAATTGCTCTTTTTTTGCTACTAACCTAATGGTTAGGTAGTAAACATTCAGTAGTGTTTCAAAACGCAGCACAAAGTTGTAAAGCTTTTCATAATCTTCAAAGAAACCACCCAGGTAAACTGCAGCAACACTCATGTTTAGATCTATTTTACTATGTGCTACATAAGTGCCATACACACACAGCTGGAAGTCTACAACACTGTAGCAAACAAACGATCCAATTTCTGTTAAATTGTGAATTAGAACAGCCTCACCAAGTAAGAATTTTCATCATCAAAAATGAAGTTAAACAATAATTAACATATTTATGTTAATTCTCCAAGTCTTTGAAATGTAAAACAACCTTTAAAGTTTGAACATAAAATTCACAGATATTCCACTGAAAAGAAGCTTTAGGTTTTAACACACCCAAACCTGCGTGAAAGAAGTTGTACCTGATCACCCCATTTCCAGTCTACCCCTCTGACCACTCTGGTACCAATTTTCATCATGGCTGCCAGCTCTGGTCCAGAAACAGGGAGCTGAACAGGTGTAGTTTCCTTTCTTGACTCTTCTAGGACCGTGGCAGAAGCTCCACGAGAAGAGGCAATCATATCTTCTTCAATGTTGTCAGAACTAGGTCCTAAGAGGAAAAAACGCGAAAAAAATTAAAACCAGCTACAAGTTTTGATATGTACCATTGTCACACTTTAAGGCACATAAGGTTTGCAATATAAAAGCAGTAACAAGTAAGAAAGCTGACTTTCAGGTGATACAGTCCAATGGGCTTTTAGGAAACTAAGATGTAATGGTTTTGAACACACGGGGCTTTAAATACTTAATTGTGAACAAAAATAAAAGACAAATAATAGAGACATTATAACGACAAGTCCAGTGGTTAAACGGTTCTACTAACAGATTTTTTAAAAAAACAACTTCTTACAAGCACTCCAGTTAAGTACAAGTTACAAGAGTAATTATTTGCTATTATCTAAGAAAATCAAGAAAAAAAAGGCAGAAGAACCTGAATCACGGCAGAACACACCACAGAACTTCTTATAACAGAACAAACAAAGGAAGTTTTCAGCTTAAATATGCAGACTGGGAATGGTTTTAACAAGTAGAACAAATCAAACTCAATGAGCAGGAAGTAGGCAGTTTTTAACATTTTTATTTTAAATTTTCCATTTTTAATTTATTTGCAATGCTTCCACCAAAACTACACTATCAGTCCTAAATTCTAACAAAGGATAGTCAAAGCAAAGGCTTAGAAGAAAAATCATGAATGAATAAAGGTTATAGTCAAACTAATCTCCTTCTCAGTCATGCTTACATATGTGGCTTTTGCATCAAGGGTAATGGTGAATGGCATGAACTACTATCTTTAAGCAGCAAAGTCATTCTGTAGTTTGGGTACACCAACAGGTAAAACATACAGGAGATTTAAAATACACGTGCTGTCTTCCAAACACGAAACCGGAAGGCCTCGTACCTATGAGCCGCAGTGTTGTTTGCGTCAATGCTAGCATGCCAGAATTAAGGAGGAGGCTCAAGGTATTAGCACCATGCTGCAGCGTCAACATGTTGAGCATGACCAACAGAAAACGTGCTTGTGGAATAGTCCCAAGACTTGGTCCTGCTGGATTCTCATTAGTAATTGTTTGTAGAGGAACAGGCTGCACACCTAATTTGAAAGTAATATATATAACAAAGTCAGTTGATATTTGGGAGCTACAATAAAATAGATTATAGATTTGTTTGATGGTTTAAAATACTTATTCTCTACTTGGCTTTAAGAACATACAAAAACTAAAGTTCCAAGAAACTTTATATAATGTAATTTTTAATGGTAAGATGTTACTAATGAGTACTCAATGACCTGTTGCTGGAATACCAGCAACATTCTCTTAAACACTGAAAAGTGAGTTAAGGGGAAATGGTGGGGGGGAGGAACAGAACAACACGTGGATGGACAGAAAGTCAAAGTATTTCTCAGCAGAAACCAAGGGACCTGGTTTTAGGATCCCAGTTATTAGGAACTATAAAAAATACAACAATATTCATATAAAACTGTTTTCTCCTGAGCCAACAGCAACAAAATGAGATTCACCTAGTTCTTTAAATTTTGCATTAGCATCTAGCAAGATGTTCCGGACATTCTGAATAGCCCATGCATACAACTTTCCAAAAGTTACTTCTAGGAGCATTCTGTTAAACGGTGGGATCAGATCAACATCCTTCAAGCAGTCAGTAAGAGGTTCCCTTCACAGAAACACAATAACAAAAATTATTTTTTATACAAAAAAAACCTATATTTTATACAAAAAAATACAACAAGTATTTTCTTTCTTACCGAAGAATTGTGAAAGTAAAAACAACAAAAAGTTTTACCCTATATTGGCTCCTTCTGGAATTAGCCTCTGCCATCCACAGAACATAGCATACTGCACAGATGGGAGCAAAAAATTTTTTGCTGCCAATTTCAGAATAGTATCTATTCCCTCCAGACGAACTTCTGCTCTTTCCAACTGCAAGACAGAAGACAAAAAATTGTCATACTTACGTAAACTGCTAATACATGCAAGTCCATTTTCATCCATTTTACCTGTTTTAATAAACATTTTCTCATTTTTTCTACATCGACTGGCTCTTCTTTAAGTGCAAATTCAACAATGGTGTTAAGAAGGGCAGACTGTGGATACAAGCCTTGGACATTTTGTTTCAGCCATTTGTATTTGTGGACACCTGTAACTGTACTCAAAAGCGGCTGCCACTTGTCCTGCAAAACAGGAAGACAGTATGTGAGAACGAATTTTGAATTACTGAAAATGTAAGTTATTTTATGCAAAACCACGTCCAAATTTAAAATACTAGGAGGAGGTGGGGGGTGGGGAGTGGAGGGTGAAACACAAAACTTCTTCAAAGCCAGGAAAGAGTTTACTAGTATTTGTAATTCATTATCTTGTTTACATAAAATTTCTAATGCATTAATATTTAAAATTAATAATATTAAAGAAGAAAGTAATCCTTCACAACCTTGTATTTTTGAAATTAAGCTCTCTCTGAACACTTCTAAGATTATCAATAATCTAGAAATTAGAGAAGGTATCTTTCCATACTCTAAATATGCAGTACACAAGCTTATTTTTAAGAATCAGTCCAGGTTTCATTAAAACAATGTGCCATATATATATCCCAAACAGCATTATCAGAGTATTAAATGTCAAGTTATAGCAACCATGCTTTAGCTAATATTTTTTCCTCTTTTTAGTTTTATTCACAAAGTTGATTCAAAATCTGATATCCTACCTTAGGTGATTTGATTGCTACGGGCCTTTTATCTACAGGTACAGGACTGTGAGGTACCACACAGGGTTCTTCTAAATCACTCTCTTCGTTTCCAATTTTGGATTCTTCTAAATCATCAGATTCAGATTTTTTAGGAACTAGAAATAAAATTAAAAAAAAAAAGATTCTTTCATCTAACGTGGTAACATTTCACAGTGTCACATTTTTAGGTTTGCATGATAACCTACGCACACAGAATGCTTAATATCTGCCTATAATAAAATGGAAATGTACTCTTACTGAACTCTATGTCCAACTATTATCGAATTAGCTCTGGTAATATCTGCAATATGCTTTTACTTTTAAAGATCAACTTTAAAAACACTTTGGTGTTTGATCACCACATTAATTTATTTCCAGTTAAACACTTCTTTGACTACACTGCTTTAGTAAAACATGATTTTTAGTAAGATGCTACTTGTAGTATAACTTTACTAAAACCAATTCAGAGGGACTGGTATTGACGGATCATTTTTAATATGCTGAAACAGAAAGAAGCAAGCCTCACCTAAACTTGACTCTCTTGTCTGCCTGTTTTTGCTGAAGGAACTGACATGTAAACACTGACTTAGAAAACTTCATGAAAATGCAGCAGAAAGCAAATGGCTTTCATGCTTTAGCTAACAAGAGTCTCAAACACAAAGCAGCAAAGCATGGAATGAGACCGATTTTCAGTGTTTCAAAGAAAATATGTTAATGTTGCCTTACCTCGTTTTTTCCTTTTTTCTCTAATTATTTTCTGAGCTACCCTCCGCCATCGGGGCAAGGAACTCAGAAGTTTAAATTTGGACATAATAGAGAGATCATTGCAAACTGCAGGACGCAGTTCATTGAATAAGAATCTCAAACGTTCAATGACAGGAGCACAAACTTCCTTGTAAGAACGTCCTTGTTCCTGATGAGTCTAGAAAAGGCATTGAAAGATGAAGTCACTGTTTAATATACAGTAAAATGAATGATACATAACTTTTTAATAAAACACTTAAAATGAAAAATATTCTAAACTTCAGCAGGTAAGAGGCTTACCTTAATCAGTGAGCATTTTGCTTGGTAGACAACACGACACACATCCACGACAGATTTCGGCAAGGTTTTGTGCTTTACCTGGTCAACTCCAAGGGTACCAGGATGAACAAGAGACAGTGCTACGTGACCTTAATGGGGAAAGACAATCTCTGAATACGCATTTCCAAAATCATTCATACTAGAGTTTAAACTGGTCCAAAACATATTCTGGGACAGCTATACCACAAGCCTACCTACCCAAATCTTCATGCTTCAGAAGACAACATAATAACAAACGTCCTACTTCTTCCACAGGATGCTCAGGAGGGAATGTGATTGGTGTTGTTAAGTGACACTGTTTACAGTATCTCTCTATTTGACACAAGAAGTCCTACAAAGACACACAACAGCCTCTATTTAACTTTGGTTTTAAATACAACAAAAGGACCCAAAATACTCCAGCCAGCATTTAAGTAACACTGAATAACCTCCACAACCTGAACTAACAGCCAGAAGTGAGATATATACTGCATACTGCATGGTGTAACATATAGCAATTACATCCCCAACGCTACAAAGAATGCTCTGTATCATTCTTCTTATATGAAGAGCAACATGGTTCAAGAACAAAGCTACTACTGCTTTTATCTTCCTGAGATAGTCAGGTAACCTAACACGATTTTTAATTGTCTTCTCCTGACTAATCATTACTGCTATCCTATCCTCCCAAGGACTTACTTGGGTTTTTTTTTTTAAAAGGGACTGAACTCAAAGGGTTAGAAAACTGAAGATATTACAGCAGACAGTGATCAATGTAAATCTGAGGGATTTTGATAATACCCACAATTCCAACGAGGTGAAACCTGAGCCCCAAGGCACAAAGGGACTTTATGACAAAAGCATACATGCACCTGACACAAAAAACGCATTCGCACTTTGACAAAGAAAACTCCATCTTAGTTCAGCTTCAGGTGAGCAGGGTCTGTCAATACTACAAAAACTTGACATGGAAAGTAATGCATTATTAATTTTTTTTGTAAGAATACATTTAAAGCTTTTAGTTCTTCCACTCAAAAATTCAAAAGAAAAAAAATGTACTATCGTGATCTTAATTAAAATACGCAAATTTTATCCATTAGTAGTATTCAACCACTCCTTTCACAAAAAGTAATTCTGAAATAGCTTTTTCGATTGTTTTGTTGTAACCTTTGGAGAATTTTCACCAACAAAACTGTTTCAGGCCACCGCCGTCTCCCTTCAGCAACAGTTTTTGCGAACAGAACTACTGAGGGCTTACCTTCACAGTGTGATCTTGAATATTATTATCTGCAATAGCTTGGAGAAAAGGTTGTGAATGGTCACTCAAAGTTAATCGATGTGTATATAGTTTTGATTTATTTGGGGTAGTGTTACCAGGTGAACTGCAATGGTCTTCATCTTTTTCCTCATTGTAACTGTAATGAATCTGACTAGTTTGCAAGCCTCCAGAAAAGATAGATGACTTCAACCATTCTAAAAGAAAGGAAAAAAAAAAGCCATAAATGTGTATTCTGATGAAAGATTAAGCTATTAAGACTCAACAATTCCCTCAAATAAAATGCATACACAGCTCCAAACAGAAGGTTTAGCAGCTCTTCCATTTGCTAAAATTTTTTTCACAGAAAAAAAAAAAGGAGGTTCTGCAACCAAGGATAAATTAAGCAACAGGACAGCCATTATCTGTTTAGAGATAATGGGGTCTAGCTATTTTTCTATGATTAGTATTGAATTATACCCACTATTCACCAGATTAAGATATTCAACAAGACAGAATCCAACACCAGATGCTTCAGGCCCTCTTAGCTGAACACAAATTAGTGAGATAATTGTGCCATATGGAGTCTCCTTTCTCTTCCAGTATTCCATCTCGTAAATTACAAAATTCTGGATATTTTAACTGTTCAAAATTATCTAATCCCCATTTAAAACTTGCTTAATTACCACACCCATAAAGGTCCAATAATTTATGTTAAAAATAAAGAACTTCTTCAGAAGACAGCAAAACTAAAGATGTACCAGATTTCAAGCTAATTTATTTGGTCTGTGTCTTTTTCTTGCATGGTTTCACAAGTATTTATCATTTAAGCTCAAAATGGAGTTCTGCTTACTGGCACATTCAACTTCCAGAGGAGAAAGTGGTGTGCTCATTGCCAGGTAGGAAGCGTGCAGTCCAAGCAGAAGACCCAAATTCCTTTCTGTGTCTATCAGAGGTGATGACAAAGTACTGAGATCTGGTGTTGTAATCACTTCCTGGTCAGGCTAATTAAAAGAAATAAGAATTGAAAGCTAGAACTGAGCTCCAACAAGAATTACGAAAGCATGTATCCATTAATATATGACATTTATACCTCCATATACTGGCCAACACAGAAGGCATGCATTGACTCCCGCGTGTCCTCAAATTGCAAAGCAGCTTCCAAAGCAACAACTGGGTCCTCACCTGCAAACTGAGCTAATGAAAGAATGAGGTAGTCAGTATAGTATCTAAAAATCTGTTTACACCATCTAGTTTTGAAACAGAAGTA
The DNA here is from genome assembly GCA_013398225.1 of Steatornis caripensis. NCBI lineage: Eukaryota > Metazoa > Chordata > Aves > Caprimulgiformes > Steatornithidae > Steatornis > Steatornis caripensis. The sequence continues at coordinate 161,196 of VZSC01020017.1, read as the reverse complement.
ATTTGCTTCTAATGCAATGCTGATTCTCACCAAGTATGCTACTGCCAGTTAAAGACTGGGTTTGGAAGTCCTTTATATCGTACACTTTCCCATCAATCACTGTCCAAAATCCTCCATCTTTGTTGTGGTTCTCCAAATCAGCTTTACGTATAAGAGTCACCTCCTCATTATTTCTGCAACTCTGGCCAGTAAAAAAAGAACCTACAGATACAAGACAGAATAGAGAATTTATCAACAGAAAAACAGAAAGTAAAGTTTTTTCTGAACATTCCTTCAATAGTTGCCTAATCAAATCCTTCATTTCTATTCAAAGGCTGCTTGTCTTTTGATATGCTTAAAAGTAAAAATGGCTATTAATATGTTCCTATCTACATACTATGCAATTAAATTGTCTGTATGTTGTATTCTTTTATGCACTAATCTCCAATGTCACACTGTCAAAGACCTAGCAATGCCCAACTATACAGCTGTTTTGTTTGGAGGTGGAGCAAAACAACTGGCATTCTGGCAAATCACTGCTCTAGTCAGTACTCCCTCAAAATTACTTCAGTTTTATTACATGCTTACCTGCCAGGCGTTGACTGTATATATAATTTCAATCTAAATATGTATTTTTTTAAATAACAGAAGGAAGGTCACATACATGTTAGAGCTCTGCCAATCCGCAGATCAGTAAACTATTTCAAACTAAAGGTAATTTCATCCAGGCAAGAAAGATCACAGTAATGTATGCATATATGCGCCTTCATCTCAGTTTGCTCTATTAGACCAGTAATTAAATTTTCACGTAGTTTTTTGCTCTCACACACCACTGTCTAGCAGCAGGACCTTTAGCTCTCTTGTGTTATGCCAACCATTCTTCATTCCTCCCTCCACCAGTAAAAAGCTCACAGTCAGAAATCCACATTTTCTGCTTCTCTTTTCTACTCCAGACACAACCTGTACCATAAAGTGCCCTGGGAAAAGAAAACTGCCTTATTTCAAAGCTTTCACATTACTCTCCCTTATGTTATGGGCAGAATCTAGTAAAAAATGTGTAGATATACCATTCATGTTTTCACTGCAACTTTTCACACTCAAAATGCAAAATGATGTGAACTACTACTTCTTTTAGAAGTTGCATTTGTACTCTGCTTAATCCTACCTTATATATAACTTCCTTAAGAATTTATTGACAAAAATAAATACTGCCATATGAATTGGTTAATAAAAATTTGTACTGTGAAGTAGAATTACCTTCCTTAGAGTAGTTCATGAATAGTCAACATTTTTGTATAGCCACTTTATGAAAATATAAATAATCAGTCCAGATGCTACTAGTACATACCCATTATTCCTGGCCATGCTAAATCTTCATTGTCATCCCTTTCCTTTCCAGGAGCTAAATGGTCAAATCTGTCTAGATGCTCTAGCAAGCCAGCCAACAGAGGGATAGCACCAGCTTCCTGCATTAATCCTGCATTTTTACTGAGGAGTAGCACTACAGAAACCACTAGTTCTGGAAGAAGAATGCCTAAAACACAGAAAACACAGAAGACATTCAGATTTAATTCAAGACCTACGTTTACAGTATCATACAAGTAAATCACCAAGCAATACATGCTGCCTTCTATTACTGCTTTAGTACAAAGCTCTTGCCTTCCCCATCAAATTTGCCCTCTTCCATAAATCAAAAGACTAACTTGACTCTTCTTTACCATTTAGAACTTTGACGAACACCTACAATGCCTAATTTTGTGTAAAGGGAGGAAAGGAGGAGGGCAAAGAAAAACCTACCTGTTAAATCTCCATCCACAACACGAGATACTTCTGCAAAATGCCTATGACTAGTAGAAGCAATGCTGGTTGCCACAGGAAGTATATCACCAATGTGCGTGCATAGAAGAGCGGTGTATTTCTTCAGTAAAGAGCCAACACCTAAGAGGTCAGGACCTGTATTAAAAAGAGGAAGAGCACAGAAAACCATCACATAGTCATATTTAAGAAATAGATTTCAAAAGCTATCAAACTTTTCTGGAACACAGCCACTCAGTATTAGCACTAAATTAAGAAATCACATCTTTTTAAAACCTTTTAGAAGTTTATGAAGAGTTTATTTTCTAGATCCTGTTGCCTTCTAAAGAGAAATTTTCCGTCACAGAAAACAGTTTAAAGAAACTACTTTCAAACACTTTTCAGACAGACTCAGCAACTAGGCTGATAAATGAGACAAGAAGATAAACTAAAATAAGAAATTGCTATCCTGTAAAAGACGTATTACAGAAATGTTTGGGGGGAATGAAGCTTATTTTTTTACAATAACTTACTGTATGTGTTAGGGACCTGCCCAACACTATCTCCTGGGTAAAGTTTACTGACAAGAAGACGCTGAAAACGGAGCAACAGGTCCAGAGAAGCAGATCTCTCTTTGCTATAATGCTCATGGTCCATGCAAGAAGAAATGCGACGAGCAACATCTTTTAGTTTGGCTATCGTCTGTGAAGCGATGTTCCTAATTGGTATAAAAGTATTGTAAAGTACTTATAGGAAGCTGATAGTGAAGACAGTCCACAGAAATATGGGTTAAGCTTTTCCTAGAATTTCACAGAAATATATAAGAAACCTATGCGAAGTTTCTTTGTAGGATGTTCCCTTGTTTGCACCATAGTACCCAAAAAGTGAATGTTTTTTGTGAAGGTATTTTGTTTAACAGGATTCATAAAATACATCCATTTGTATTTTTTGTCATCACTCACTGCAAAAAAACATAATCTCCAATTTTCACTGAAAGGCTGCAATGAAAGTCATGACACTGTAGTTCAAAACAGTCTCGGTACTGATTAAATTACATGGTTACCATCACAATTAAGTGAAAAAGCACAACAGATTCCTTAGTAATCTCATCATTACTTACGGCTACATATGCTACATACTGAATACTGCTGTAGCTGACAAAAAAGCTTTGTTCTCAGCACCCTGTTGGTCATGCATTCACAATTCTTTCTCATTGTCAAGAATTTAAAATTCAGGTTTCCTTTCCACTTATAGCCCCAGCTACAGTCTCCTTGAGGCAAAACATCCAGTTCTAAATAAATTTGTGCTGATTCTCATATTTTGTAAGGACAGGCTTTTGAACATTTGTCCTGTATTTGTTACACAGCCTTTCAGAATACAGGAAGAAGTATCAAAACCCATAAAAAGCAGGTAATTAAGTATAGAACTTTGCCACTTAGCAAACATAAAATAGCAAAGCTATAGACAAGCTATGAGAATGTTCAATATTTTGAACTCTGAGGAGCTAAAATACTAGCAGGAGACTATTTGCTAAACAACATTAGTCATCCTTTAGTTGGCCAGTTCATAAAACATCTAAACAGAATTCCGGGGTGGGAAGGTGGGGGGAGGAAATCGAAGCGATTACCTTAGTAACTGCTGAATTAACTGAACTAATGGTAAACTTTGTTTTCCTGCAGATTCATAGATTCCAGTATTAATAAGGTCTTTGTCCAATGGAGTCCTGCTCCTATGAAGTGATGATGCATTTGCTTCTTGTTCATCAATTTCTTTTTCTTTCTGTGCTTCTTTTTTTGCTTCAATATCCTAAAAAATAAATCATGTTAAGGAAAACACACAAACTGCCACTGCGATTATGAAACATTTTACCACAAGTATTCATGATAACAAGATCAAGTTACTTTTATCTATGCCAGAAATGAAACCATTCCTACCAGACAAATATGCATTGTATATTCCGTAACAACCACATGGGCATGTTTTTTTAAACAATTCTAATATAAAAGGAAGTGGTGGGAAGGGTGAAGGTAAACAAGAGCAGACAAACTCCAAATTCAATTTCCACCAAACCAAGTCAACAATTGATTTCTGTTCTATGTATGTTTAAACAGGCCAGTAGCCACTGCACAGTTCACAACTGAAGACATGTTTACTCTGTATTTATAAAAGTAATAAATCCAGTCCACTGCAGAACAACCTGGGTTAGATTTGCTACTGAGCTATAGTCATCATGAACTCCACAGAACTGAATTCATCCAAGTTTCAGACAATGTAAATTAACCAGTGTAGATCACTTTCAGCATATATGTGAAGTTGGTTCAGGCATCTCTGAATTATGCTATAATGTAATGTTCCCTAGGAGACTTGGTTAAGAAACAAGAGGTCCTGCATGTCTTTAAATACAACAGAAAATGCTAATGCTAGAGTATGCATTAAAGCAAAACTTAATACATGCACTTCCTCTGCATCATAAACTTCCCCATTTACTAACAGTGGAGAGTAATCAAGAAGAAAATAAACTAGGAAGAATTAAACAAATGAAGAGACAACGGAAAAGCAAGTTTTCACAGCCATACATAAACATGGCAACTTAAAGCAGTCTGTGCAGACGATGTCCCATCTCCGAGAGGCTAATGGACAAGACTGTATATACAGAATGTTTCTTTCATCCTTTGTATAACTAGTCACCATCTGTTCAACATTCAAACCAGTCTGAAACAGAACCTGTGGAGATTTGGGATGTTGCAAAGAATTCACTCATCTTGAATTTGTAAGTAATAAGGCTGAAACTTCTGCTGGAGAGATATGAGCAACATCAAGAAAGTGAAGAATTCAAGAATCCCACAGAAACATACAAAGCATTTTGTAAAATTATGCACCTATGACAAAGCTTTATGAAAAAGTTAGTTAAAATCACCACTCTAGGCAACAAAAAGAAACACTCTAAAAAGAAGCATATGATTCATGCTTCCATATAAACACTAACTCAAGTTTCAGGTCACAAGAGGATAACATCAATCCACAAACTTCAGAAAACACATCATCTTATTCTGTTTATACAGAACTAAACTCTATACAAAGCTGCTGAAACATACCTGAATTTCTGCAGTGATAGCAGCATTTAGTGCAGACTCTAAGCCTCCATCAGCCATCAAGCTGCCCACCAAGAGGTCAATCATAAATCTGCGGCCTGGACTTACATTCATTTCATTTCCTGGAACTAAAAACGATAAAAGCTATTAGTGAACTAAAAATGCAAGCACAAAACACGTGTTTAAATCTTAGGACCAACCTGCACTGGGTAAGAGCGCCGAGAGAGCCCTAGCCCGCTCTTCTGCTGTTGGCAGTAACACGGACCATCCACTCTGCAGCACTGCTTGAGCAGCTGATTGCACAGTATTAAGAACACCAGCATTGCTTGCTAACGTTACCACTGTCTGCTTCAGGCTATTGAGCAGTATACTACCCAAACCTAAGTCAAGACATTCTGGATCCACCTGATGACTAATGGCAGCATGAAGCTGAAAAAAAGAAAGGAAAAAAAGAAAAGGCAAATTACGTAAGAGGAGATGTGAACTTGGAAAAAAAAAAAAGTCTGAGTGTTTAGTGAACTGAGTAAGTTCACTGACCGAGATACAAACTTTCATCTCTAAATTTGTAATATTAAAGGGAAATGCTGGCTTGCTCAAACACATACTGAATTTAAGTAATACTTAAACATTACGAAGTATATTCAACTATATCCCCTAAAATCCTGAACTATAACAAACTAAAGAATAACCGAAACTGTTCCTACTTTGCTACAGTATGCTGGGAAAAGTAGCACATCTTCAGTGAATGTCAGATACTTTCTAAAGAAGATATTCACTCTTAAAAATGCTATTTATAATTCTTAGAAATGCTCAAAATCTCTGAGTGTATGGACTTAGTGAGTTGAGCATACCAGGCTAAATTCATTTGCATTTTACTTTTATAGTTCATTTTTAATGAAATCCAAAAGCTGTCGAAAAGAAAACCACCACCACTAGCTGTCAAATCTAAAAGAGTAGAAAGTGACATGGCACTTACTTCACTTTTTAAATCAATAAAAATGTTTTAAAGCAATTACATCCACTGTTTTCATTGAAGTTATTTACTGAAACATTTAGTTTAATGACTGCTCAATGTGTAAGAAATTGAAGGTACCTGAAGCCTTAGAAGGTTTAACGTTGCCACAGCCATACACTCCTTTTCCTGAGGAGGGGGCCAGTCAGAGGAGCCATCCATGCCCTCTGTCACTTGTCTTAATAAAAGATCCAGCTGCTCAAATGTCATGGGGCAAACATCCACCACAAAAGGCACCCGCAAGCCTATTGACCATTCTGAACATGATGACCAAGCAAAACTCTGTAAATGGAAACAACACACAAAGTTCAACAGTGAGTTCCCAAATATAACACCGATTAGAGATAGGAGTGTAAAAGCTAACATCTGCCTTCTAACAGTTAACAGAAGATGCAGAAATAGTATCAGCACATCTGTTAAAGAGAATCCTCCACTTGCATCCTTGTAAACCCTAAAAACCCTACCAATCCCAGAAAAGAACTCTTATCGCATTTTCCAAAGTGCTGTTATGTCAGTGCAGATACCTCACTATCTTTGCTGCAGGAAACATTCTGCTTGACAACTCTTCAATTGCTGTACCAGACAAAAAACGAAACAGGTAAATAGCTACTTCTCAGAATACTTGGAGGGAAAGCTAGTCATCCCTTTTTGGCAGAGGAACTGCCCAAAATTTGTTTTTTCCAAGTCTTCATTTATTCAGACTAAGAAGTAAGAATAAGAAAAGTCACACAAGCACAGGAGGAGTGACTGGGATTAGTGTAGAGAACTAGTCTCAGTGAGGGACAAAGACATATCACAATTAACAATTCAAAAATAAAACTTACCTGAGCAGGCCCACAAGCAATTCCAATGATATGCTTTGTGTCTAATCCTGGGAGAGCTGTGGGCTCTGGTTTGGTGATCCGCAAAGTATCAAAATGTTGACACTGATCATTACTTCCCCAGCTATGTACCTCACTATCTTCAGTTAGGGCTAAACAATGGGTAGATCCAGCTGCCACATCTACCACTTTTTTCCCTGATAGGAAAGTCAAACATTAAAGATGTAACTTAAAGATTACAATCATTAACAGAAAAATTTCAGAGGTAAGAAAACTGTGCTGATTACAACCATGTTTAATTATGAACACACTACAGATGTCAAGAGTCTCATCTTTGCCTTAGTGGTCGATTGGGAGACTACAGCAAAAGGAAAACCAAGAAAATATTTAAAGACTCTTAAGAGACAGCTTAAGTACAAAAATCAAGAAGTTTTAAAAAAATCTTCTATTTTGTATCCCTTCTACTTAGGTACTTTTTCAGGAAAGGTTTACTAAAAGATCTTCCCATCTACGACCAGAGATTGTAAAGTCATATTGTAGTCATTAGTTCAGAATTTACTTCTAATTAGATCATTCATCCCATATAAACAACAATTTTAGGAAAGACAGAGCAATAAAAGAGGTTTCTTCCTCATTCTCCCCTACAGAACCTAAGGTTTCTCACAAATGCAAGAAATAATCTTCACTCTGTTACAAACTACTCAAAGTAGTGACACGAACACAACTTTTAACTACATAAATTGTAGCTTGTGCTTCTCATTTATTCCACTCACATGCCTTAATCTAAGTGTGTATATATATATAAGATATATTTATTTGCATGGCAATGCAAAAATACGTTTTAAATAAGCATTTTGTGAAGCTAATACAAGAAAAGCAGTAAGCATAAACAGAACACAAGACAAGCAGCATTTAAAGTAGCCATGACACAGTAGCTCTAAGTCTGCTAGAATTCTAAAGGTGTAAATGCAGAAGTGATGGGAAATGGGCACTATCACCTTTTTCAACGCAACCAGCACAAAATGCGACACAGCACGTGGTACCATCATTCTTAAAGCTGAGATCATTAGTGTCTGGTAAAAGGTTCCAGCAACAGCAAAAAGAACTTCAGAGCATTTCCAGCTCTGATAATTACCTTTCAAGCCTTCCAGCAGTTTGGGATATCGAACATGCTCTTCTGTTCCATGCCCAAGTCTCTGATTGTCACCTTTTCCCCAGGTGTAGACCTGGCCATCTTTGGTTAAAGCAATAGAAAACTGGCTCCCACAGCGTACTTTCACAATATCCAGATCTTGAAGTTTTTCTATCAACTTGGGAGTCTTGCAACCATCGCTGCCTCCCCGTCCCAGTTTTCCATAATCTCCATCACCCCAAGACCACACTTGGCCTTTAAATCAAGAGAACAAAGACAAGAAATATTGCACTGCTTTTTCATGTCATGAAGTTATCTGTATTGACAAGCAAGTTCTTCAAAACCTGAGATTCTACAATAATACAGTTTTTGAATTGTAATTTAAGAACAGCAGTTATGAATTCATGTCTAATAGTTCATTATAGTAAGAAGGAAGAAAAAGATTTTATGTTTAGTTTTATCAACGTGAAAACTTCCCAAAAGCGTAACACATAACATGCACTGAAAATTCATCGGTGTACAGGAAGTCTTTCTTAAAAACATATGAAGTATAGGATCTACTGCAAAACAAGCATGTAGTACAATCTTCTAGTTAAAGACTGCCTTCTTTTATTATAAGGTGTTGTTTATAAGAACTTGCAAAATCTTTTTCCACATCAAGTGCCAAAACTGTCTGTGAAACTTGTTTTCTTAATTTTCGGTTCTTGTCATTCAACCATTCCACAAAATGAAATTAAAAGTGTTATTGTCTATCATATTATTTTGAAATACACTACTAAATCCAAGCCCTGATGTAGGAATTTAGAAATAGTCAAGTTATTCTGCATCAAGTAAAATTTTGGTTCAAGGATGGTAAAACCCTGCATGTACCCAGCCCCCTGAGCTGGAAGACAGGCATGGGGAGCAGAATGAAGCCCCCATAATCCATGGGGAAATGATTAGCAACCTGCCACATCACTTAGACACACACAAGTCTATGGGGCTGGATGAGATTCACCCAAGGGTACTGAGGGAGCCAACAGAAGTGCTCACCAAGCCACCTTCCATCATTTATCAGCAGTTCTGGCTCACCGAGGAGGCCCCAGCTGACTGGAGGTTAGCAAATTTGACACCCATCTACAGGAAGGGCCGGAAGGAGGATCTGGGGAACTACAGGCCTGTCAGTCTGACCTCAATGCCAGGGAAGGTTATGGAGCAGATCATCTTGAGTGCCATCACATGGCAGGTACAGGACAACCAGGCCATCAGGCCCAAGCAGCATGGGTTTATGAACAACAGGTCCTGCTTGACTAACCTGATCTCCTTCTACACAAGGTGGCCCACTTAGTGGATGAGGGAAAGGCTGTGGATGTTGTCTACCTAGACATTAGTAAAGCCTTTGATACTGTTTCCCACAGCATTCTCCTGGAGAAAATGGCTGCTCATGGCTTGGACAAGCACACACTTTGCTGGGTAAAAAAAATGGCTGGATGTCCGGGCCCAAAGAGTTGTGGTGAACACAGTTTAATCCAGTTGGCATCAAGTCACAAGTGGTGTTCCCCAGGGCTCAGTACTGGGGCCAGTTCTCTTTAATGTCTTTATCAATCATCTGGACAAGGGGATCAAGAGCACCCTCAGTAAGTATACAGACAATACCAAGTTGGGTGGGAGTGTTGGTCTGCTTGAGGGTAGGAAGGCTCTGCAGAGGGATCTGGACAAGCTGGATTGACGGGCCAAGACCAATAGCATGGGTTTCAACAAGTCTAAGTGCTGGCTCCTGCACTTGGGTTACAACAACTCCATGCAATGCTTGGGGAAGATTGGCTGGAAAGCTGCTCAGTGGAAAAAGACCTGTGCGTACTGGTCGACAGCCAGCTGAATATGAGCCAGCAGTGTGCCCAGGTGGCCAAGAAGGCCAACAGCATCCTGGCTTGTGTCAGAAACGGCGTGGCCAGCAGGACGAGGGAAGTGATCGTCCCCCCTGTACTCGGCACTGGTGAGGCCGCACCTCAAATACTGTGTTCAGTTTTGGGCCCCTCACTACAAGACGGACATTGAGGTGCTGGAGCGTGTCCAAAGAACAGCAACAAAGCCGGTGAAGCACCTAGAGAACAAGACTCATGAGAAGCAACTGAGGGAATTGGGGCTGTTTAGCCTCGAGAAAAGGAGGCTGAGGGGAGACCTTATTGCTCTCCACACCTACCAGAAAGCAGGCTGTAGCGAGGTGGGTGTCAGTCTCATCTCCCAAGTAACAAGCAGTAAGACAAGAGGAAATGGCCTCAAGTTGAGCCAGGGGAGGTTTAGTTGGATATCAGGAAAAATTCCTTCACCAAAACGGTTGTCAAGCATTGGAACAGGCTGCCCAGGGAAGTGGTTGAGCCACCATTCCTGGAGGTATTTATAAGACGTGTAGATGTGGTGCTCGGGGACATGGTTTCGTGGTGGACGTGGCAGTGCTAGGTTAACAGTTGGACTTGATCAAACATCTTTCCCAACCAAAATGATTTAATGACTCTATGTCCAAAAACAAAGTCTTGGTTTACACTCTGATGCATTTACGTTCCCTACTTGCATAAGCTAGTCTAGGGTACTCTGATAAGCAATGGAAGCACACAAGGAGACCAAGAGAAAAAAAAAAAAGAAAAAATTAAAATCCAGGTTTCCATTTCCTAGATGAGCAAACCTTTCAGCTTTCAAATACTGCACATCACCATAACCAGCTATATTTTAAAAGAAGAACTGGCTTCCAAGAGTTATCTGCTTTCTAAGGGATGACTTTGATGCTTAAATTCATACAGTGAAATTCGGATTTTGAATCTCTCTCACGCTAGGCACCTCACTCAGGGATGCTGGGAAGCAGGATTCCAATACAATCTCTCTTTGGCACCTCCCAAAGACTAAGACAACTCTCCTACCCAAAATTCTGGCTGTTGTGACATGAGTTATCTGCACTTATATAATAATGTATAAAATTTAGATGGGTATATACATATATGTAATATTTTGTATATATATATTATACATTTACATTGGTATTTAAAATATATAACATAGATGGAAATATATATTTGCATCTTAATAATGACTATATTGCATCTCTATGCATGGAAATATATCTGAATACATTATATGCAAAAACATATAAATGCACATGTATATTTCCCCAAAAGGAATTTCAGCTTCAAATTCTGGCAGAATTCAAACCACTAGAAATAACTGTAATGTCTGCAGTATAAATAACTTTAGAATGAAAGAAAGAAAAGGTAAGCCTACTTAACATTTTAAGTTATATTTTGCTACTAACCATTTTCAGTAACTGCAAGAGTCTGAGCATCTCCACTCCCACAGGACACATCAATAACTTTGAGTCCTTTCAGCCCCGTGACCAGCACTGGGATGGTCTGATCTTCACTGGAACCTTTAAAACAAAGCAGTTCTGTGAGAAGCAAAACCAAGAAGGCCTGGTACGGGTTTTTTTGTTTGCTTTCGGGTGCTTTCATGCATGGGGGTGGGGGGATGTTGGTTTGGTTTTGTTTTCAGATTTGAGCATCATGACTAAGCTCCCATATGGTTTCTTAGGTATATAATATGGATTTAACTCATGAGATAGTCTTTACTTCACAAGGAAGAGAACAGAGAACAGTGTAGATCTTTTTTCTCCATCCAACTGCTTATTTTCACAGAACTCATAGAAAACCAGTGGTTTTAAGACAGTTCCTCCCATAATTATTTCAATTCACATGAAACCATATATGTTTCTCAAATCAGCATTATGTAAGTTGGATAAAAGACTATTTGAGACAGGCACTAAGCAATTCTTTGACAAACAACTTCAAGTTAACGTACCATGACCAAGCCTGCCATAGTTTCCTCGTCCCCATGTATATAGCTCTCCTTCAGCAGTAATGGCTGCACTATAGGTGCTTCCACATGCAATGTGAACAACATGTTTTCCAGCTTGTTTTCCAGACAAAGCAGATATCATCTTTGGTTCCTCCAGAGGTCTATTTAAAGAGAAGGGGACATATTTCACAAAAGCTGATCTGATGAGTAGATAATAAAAGGTGTGACATAGTTGTTAGAAAACACTTGCTGTCATTCTACCTGCAAATTATATCACTAGTCTGAAGTATCAAGATATAAATAGAGCTATAAGCCAAAAATTAAGTTCAGATTGTTTGACAACATACAAACCACTGAAGGTGTCTTTGATTTCTATTTCCAGTTAAATTAATGCAGCGTTTTTAAAAAGTATTTGTCTACTATGAAGAAGATTATCTTTAACTGCTGTATCTAAACAATTATTTTCATGACACTGCCAACCCTTGTGTAGTAACTCCTTCACTTTACAGGGAATTCAGTACTAGGGGAACATACTTCAAATCCTTAAAACATAGTGATGTATACCCTTTACAGAATACACCTGTAGAAGACTGTTCCTACACAAAAGCAGGATGCTAACGTTATTGCTAAACGCAGGGAAAGCCAGGAATGACACACGTAACACGACTGCATAGGAAATGATGATCCCACTCTGGTATCTGAGTCAATGATCCTAGAGAAAGCGTGCTGTGGATTCATAAAACCATGAATAGAAGGTCTAATAACAGCAGAACCACTACTACACCTTCTACCTACAAGTTCTTCAAAAAGAAGCATTAATACAGAACTGGGAATATTACAGGCAGAGAAAACACGCAGGGAGAATGCAATTTCTGTTTGATAACAGAGACAAATGTCAAATGCTGAATGTGTTTGTATACACAACTAAATGTGTATTTTTTACTAAGAATTCAGAACACTGGCGAATAAATGTTATGCTTATTTTTATTACATACACTGTATCTCCATGGCCTAGTCTTCCACCATCTCCACAACCCCAAGAGAAAACTTCACCATTTGCTGACAAAGCAAGATAGTGATGCCCGTCTGAATGTGCTGCTATCTTCACAATATTTCTGGAAGCTAGACTCTGCACCAGCTGTGGTCCCTGTGAACCAAACAAAAGTAATCCATTTATAAAAACTGCTTATATTTTCTGACACTGGCCTATATACAGAATAACTAGGTACAATTCTCGTAAGTCTATCAAAACTGTAGACTGAAATTAATAAAGTGAAGGTATAAAGAAAAAAAAAGATCAAATCCACTATTCAAGTCTGACAAGAACAATGCTCTGAAGCCATTTTGTTCCCATCCTTATAAGGTCTTCAGTATATATGAAAATGGTATTTATCGTAATCTTACAGGCAATCTTAGTGACAAACGTTTCTATTACAGTATAGTTTTGTTTGAGAAACTACACAGTTTGGGCACAGTATTACATCACTGAAGTAAAATCCATTTTGTATCTGCCAATTTCTACAGTGGTTACCAAGGCTAGCACGCCAATGAAAGCAATTATCATTGTGTTCATAAGCTCTAGCCTGACAGAAATTACAGAAACCAGATGCATTTCATCAAATCAATACAAGATATCAAAGCCACTATTTCTGAAATTTCAACAACAACAACACAGAAGCTCCCAAGAATCAGCATGTCTCCATCTGCTCTTCCAAGATACTGTAGATAGTTAAAGGAGCAGACTTATGCTATGAAGTAATATGGAAGAGAACAGATTTTTAAAAACATGTAAAAAAAACTCTCACCAGAGTATCGCTGTTGTATGCTTGTGTATAAACTCGTCCATTCCTAGATAATATTAGGAAACGTTTCTCTGCGCAGGCAACCTGCACAACGCCAAGATTGGCAAGTCCTTCACACTGAATTGGACCACTCACATTAGCATAGTATTTCCAACCTATTAAGCCCCAAGCAATGACTTCTTGCAGAGATCCCTGGAAAATAAGAAATTCTGTTAAGTACTCATTTTGAAATTGCAACTTAATAAAATGCAGATTATTTTTTAAACCTTTATATGCCAAATATACTCAAATCTGTGTCAGCCATTACTGCCAGTAGTCAATAAAGCTCATCTATTAGAGGATACCAAAAATAAAAATTTGCATGCATCGTATTCAGTTTAGTCTGCTACTGAATAAGCTATAAATATCTACAGTAAGTGTTCAGAGATTTTTCAAGTTGAGAAGTTTAACATTTAATTTTTCTTTTCTTTAATACATCACATTCCCAAAATCTATGAAGTCTGGTCTTGAGCATTTGGAACAGCTCAAAATACGGCAGAACTAGCCACAGCGTTGTGGTAAGAAAGAATGGTTCACAAAACATAGAATTATACTCCAAGGCTGATGGAAAGAGCATTGATGTAGCAAAAGATACCAAAGTAAGACAAATTCCGGCAACTCAAGGTTACCTTGTGAAAATCAGAAAGAAATTTGAAGAATCTTAGGAGTTGTTTTCCTTCCAAATTGAAAAATCAATTACATTTTTAAGAAAATCACCTCACTAAATCTGACATTGCAAATAGTTACCTTATGAGATGTAGGAGAGCTACACTGTGGAGGCATACATGGGGTGGCTAGACGATCTAAATGGGCCATGATTACTACAGCTGTTTGTCTCAGATCAATTGCTAGCTCGTTGTCCTGTGGTAAGGTCAGATACCTTAGAAAACTTTCATTTGGACTCAGAGGATAAGTCAGGAGCTAGAGGAGAAAAAAGAGCAGTCAGAAGAATATTCAAAGTATATCCATGCCATTACACATACAGATACACAATACATTTAGACACACTGAGTATCAGCACAAGTTTTAAGAGAAACCGAATTAACTCTGCACATCCTTTATCTTACAGTAGAGGAAGATGCCAGTTGAGAAAATATAGTCAGACTGTGAATATAATAGAAAGTTACAAGCCTAACAAAACTCATTTACTATGTTTTGTCAACCTCAATATTATTCACTTAGACTTACAGTTCAATTAATTTTTCTGCACATTTATATTGGTTTTATTTAGTTGTGTTTGAAATTAACTGGCCACATCTGTAAGTTAATTATCGCAAAAGCATTAACTCTGGAATACAATGCTTATTTCTAACCGTGCTATGACATTCCTCCTCCTATCTCAAGAAACTCGAATGTACACATGAAAACCAAACAGCAGTGGTGTATATACATCTTACATGGAAAACACTTCTGCCCAAGTAAATCTAAATTTTGTCTGGATGAATTTATAATTAGTCAGACAAATAAGATTTGATACCAACATGATGCCCCTTTCAAATAATCCAAGGGTAAGTACCTGAATCTCCTCCTCGGTATTGGGTACATCTTTATTACATATTATACTCTGAAATCTTTGCAACAAAGGTAGAAGGGGTGCACTTGTTCCCTGTGCAGATCGCTCATTATCTGTTTCCCTTGTTCCATTATCCCAAAGTTGAAGCAACAACATAACTGCAGACAACATTTGGCTGAAAGAGGAAGTTTACACCTTCTATTAATAAGCATTCCTAAAAACATTATTTTAGGTTATGCATACAATTGACTTCCTTTGTGTGAAGTTTAGCAATATCAGATGTCATGGCTTTCCATTTTAAACAGGTTATCAAAATATCAAAAATGGATTTTGCAATCTAGCTAACGTAAGAGCTCGATACCCACTGCATTACAGAAAAGGTTCATATGCTTTAAACCACAATTATTACGTTAAACCTAACCCACGAAAACTGAAGACAGGCATTGCTCAGGCCATTCCAACAGACAGTGACAGTTAAAAATCAGAGTGCTCATGCTTCTCACCTTAGTGTACCCCTCTGCACTGCTAGTTCTAGCAATATGGCAAGTGCCAAGTGCTGGTCTTGTAATGGAATGTTTCCTGGCCCTTTGGTACTGGGAGCTCCATGCACATCTCTACTTAAAAGTCAAACAATACACATTAACGAAGAAGTAATTGGAAACAATACATATTTGCTTGCCAAAAGCATTTACAACACACCAAGAACCACTAAATTTAGAGCAAAATATAGAACTGGTGATGAAAACAACTGTGAAGAAAAGCTGACACATTCCATGCAAGATCAATTTTTAGTGGCAGCTAGGCTTTAAAATTGCTCCAAGCTTCACTGTCTACTCTACAGCTCTATGAAATATGCTGACATTTTTCACACGTGAAACTCAAATATTCTGTGTGATATTCACTATAAGGATATAGTTCCAGTATTCGAAGGACAACTAATTTCTGGTAACTATTTTAAAAGGGTAACTTTAAGCCTCCTTAAAGAACAGGGAAAAGCAGGGGAGTGCTCTAAGACCAGTATAAGTGTATTTTCCCTCACAATGCACAGAAGTCTGCATTACTCCACTATACTAGAAAAGTACAATTAAGCGTAAACATACATTGTATTACCAAAGCACTCTTCACATGTATACAGTTTACACTAGTGAAACACTATTTTTCAGTTAAGTCTACATGAGGTGATTCAGAATATTCAAGTTCAGATTTTTCTTAAAACAGTTAAAGGGATTATATCATATTTAAAGAGCAACATTTAAACAGTTCACACATCTTTTGCTTGCTTGTAGAACATTACAACAGGAAAGCAATCTTTTCAATTTGTCATAAACCATTCTGTTTATACCATCAACTGCTAAGAGATGCAGGTTTGCCATTTAACAGCTACTTCAGCAATGATCAAAAAAAGAAACTTACCCAGTCACAACAGACCTTAGGAATTTAGTAGCTCTTTCCACCACTTCCAGCCATACAGAAGATACAGTCCCTTCATCAAAAAGGGATGCCTCTGGTAGAGCTCGTAGTGCATCAAGTGATTCCTGTAACAATTCACTGCACAGGTCTGCATCTTCACCTGAGGAAGACAGTAATACTAGTTACACTCCCATCTTTACAGAAGTTACACAAATTTTTGTACACAGTATTTTGTGGATTTTTTTTTTTAACCTTGAGCTTACAAGTTACTTATTATTAAGTACAAAGTTCTCAATTTTCACACGAACATTTTGACTGTAAGACTTCTGAAGAACTATCTGCTTCACAAAAAATACATTACAGAATCACAGAACAGTAGGGGTTGGAAGGGACCTCCAGAGATGATCTAGTCCAACCCCTCTGCTGAAGCAGGCTCGCCTACAGCAGGGTGCACAGGAATGCATCCAGGCGGGATTTGAATATCTCCAGAGGAGGAGACTCCACAACCTCTCTGGGCAGCCTGTGCCAGGGCTCTGGCACCCTCACAGTGTAGAAGTTCCTCCTCATGTTCATGTGGAACTGCCTGTGCTCCAGTTTGTGCCCATTGCCCCTTGTCCTGTTGCTGGGCACCACGGAAAAGAGTCTGGGTCCATCCTCTTGGCACCCGCCCTTTAGATATTGGTAAGCATTAATGAGATCCCCTCTCTGTCTTCTCTTCTCCAGGCTGTACAGACCCAGGTCTTTTTGGAGTGACGCTGGTGTTCCTCCAGTCCTCAGGCACCTCTCCTGTTCTCCATGACCTTTCAAAGATGATGCAGAGTGGTTTGGCAATAACATCTGCCAGCTCCTTCAGTACTCATGGGTGCATTCTGTTGGGGCCCATGGATTTGTGCATGTCCAGTTTGCCTAAATGATCTCTAACCCAATCCTCCTCGACATTCAGAAAGGTGACAACTCTTAAAACAGCTTATCCCAACGATGCATTCGGAAGTAGGACTGGCTGGACAAAGAGTGAGTCAAACAGCTGCAATCTAAATAAACAGTGCAGACTGAGACAAACAGGTGGGTTAAGGTGGCACAGATAACAATTCTGCCAACATCTGCAATTTGACAACTGCGGACAAGCACACAACTAAACAGAACTTTCACACTACTGCTCCAAACTTCTTTTCTAAGCTGCTACTACCATCTAGTAACATAGTGGATTGACCCTATCTGAAGAATAAATCTAACTTTTCTGAAATCTGGCAATAAAAATATGTTCTCTTCATGAAACCCCATTTGCCTTCCTAAGCATAAAAGTTTCCCAGCACAACACAGCGTTGGTACCGGCTTGGACGGCTTCGATCAGCAACAGTATTGTTGGGCATAATACCACATAAACACAATTAGGCAAATCTATAAATATATAGTTCTATGCAAATATTTAATATACACACACTCTAACAAATCATCCGTCTTCTAATGAAAAATATATGCAATGCTACAGAGTAGACCTACCTGACCTCCAGGCTCTACGAAGGAACGCAAATGCAAATGAAAGTGCTGCTCGGGATCCAACTCGTGCAAGTCCTTCTACACCTTTGCCTACAGGTCTTGGGCTAAATAAAGTTATATATGCAATGTCTCAATATAAACTGTACAGTAATATGTATTTACATTAGTAACTTTTTATAACTTCAGTAATTGACAATTTTATAATTTAGCTACACGCATGTATATAATTACATGACTTTTAGTTCTAAAGATTTGTAATTGCCTCTTGAGAAAGAAGGTGATCAACATCAAAATGTCAGCAATCAAAATTCAACTTCAGCTGCTCCAAAGAACAATTGATTCAACCCTCAACGTCAAAAAGCTTAACAGAGAAAAAATAAAATAGACTGGTATAACTGACTGCCATCAGAAAGGTGCCTACCATTAGAGCGAAATTATGATGGTGTATTCAAAATACAAGATACTTCACGTACTCATTATTTACTCCAGAAGTTTATGCTTCTAGTTAATTTGGACTGCTGCATAAACTACGCTTATAGGCTATTTTTTTAAACGAATCTCCAATTACTGATAATTATTTCCATCAATTTTGTCATTTCTTATCTTTCCATTCAAGTGTCAGTGTTACAAATCCCTCTTTGCAGCTCCGGTATTGGTGTGTGTAAGGAAGAGAGAGAGCTTGAACTTTTGTTAATAACCACTGCACTCGTGGTATTTCTGTTAACTCTTCTTTTTATGCAAACAATCACATTAAGGAAGCCTTCCTTTGTACTTAATGACAAGAGATTCCCTAACTGCTTCCTGTCAGAAAGACACCAACAATTCTGTTTTCTTTTTAATTTCACATCAAAAGAAAGTGAACTGCTTAGGACTTTTTCAAGACAAAAAATTTAAACTGGCATTTTTAGCAATCTGATAACTTAAATATACCAGTGCTTTTTTTAATCAGAACTGAAAAAAAAAGTTATCAGAGAACAGACTATTCAGAGAAAGATCACTGTCAGAAATCCAGTCCCATAATAACTAGTCATGGTATCTACTTACTGTGTCCTTTCATTTTTGAAGCTAGAGACAATCTAACATAAAAATTTCCCTGACTGAATTGCTTGTTCTGCCAGACAGCAATCTTGTTCAGCTACTGAATAGCTTCTTTAATTCCTCATCTAACAAATTTTTCTATTTTTCAGGTCAATAAGCTATCTAGAGATGGAAAGTAAACAGACAATTTCTTATTTAGTTAGCTGGAAATAGTTTAATAAAAAATGTACAATTACACTATTTCTCACCCAAGCTAAGGAGAACTGTTCAACTTCTATGTATTTGTATTTTTAAATTTGTTACGTGCCTTAACTGATTAAATATTGCCATAAAATATATTGTTATTAGAACTACGTAACCTTCAACAGCACCATTTCTGAAATACACTTCTCCATACTTTCTAGGCAAGTGGAACAAAAGGAATACCTCAATAAAAGTATACTGATAGTTCAAGGAACAGTATCTATAGCAATGTACTACAATAAAAATGTACCAGTATGAACAGAGACACTATAAGCAATCAACAGCCAAGGAGAAAAACTGCGTGGCAGATTAACACCACATAAACCCTTCTTATTCCTTAAGATGGTTTTCTTTACTGCTAATATTTCATGAGGAGGAAGAAATCACGTTAAAGCTCTCACACACAGGTTGATAACCTTTCTATGACTTTTGTAATGTGCTACCTGTTCACGCACATTTTATTACCTTTTCTTATCCACAGCAGGCAGAGGAATATTACTGCTTTTCCACTTAACTTTGACATTCTCCTGAAGAACTGTTCTGTTCAATGCAATGAAATATCGTTCCAGGATAACTAGCCTCTGCTTTAGCCTCATAGCTGAAAGAGCTGTTGTAGCAGTTTGTGTGGCCAGAGTCTGCTGTTCCTTCACTAGTACATGAAGGCATTCCTTCAATTCATTCACATCTGAGAATCAGAGAGAGAAATCATTTTATGGGTGTTCATCTTTAGTATATACAGTATCAACAAAAATCAAGACAAATTGAAAACTGTGAACTGACCAGAAGTGAACCTCAAAATCCAGTGAAACTCCCTGTTTCCGTATTTAGTGTGCACATTTCTAATTCACAGTATTACATAATCATACTTAGCAGGTGTTGGGACAAAGCTTATGAAAACTCATTTTCTGTGAACACATCTGAACCTTCACATTTTATGTCTGAAATTAAAGCATCATAGGAAATACTTATGCATTTCAAAAAAACAAGTTAGCAAATTCTTATCAACATCAGACCCCACAGCCAGACTTCTCTTAAGTGCAGACGACAACCTTGCAAGACCCCACAAGGATACGCTTTCATTTTGCACTGATACACATTATCTTAAGTTTCTCAGAAGTTATAAAACTACTCTCAGAAGCTCTAAGATCACTGCTAAGAGCTACTATGCTTCTGAAACAAATGACGTCAGAAATTTAAGATGCTTGAAAGCGCTATTAGCAAAGAAAAGACCTGACTTATGCACCAACACCAGAGAATTAATTCTTCCTAACCAGAGGTAGTCAACAGCCCAAAGTTCTAGTAATCTAGTAGCAGATGGTACCAAGTACAGCATTAACCAAAAGGAAAAAAAAACCCACAACATTTTAAAATCAAAATTTGGAAATTGAATATTTTTACATTCTCTGTAGCTTTCATTCCCAGGACAAACATCAACAAAGTGCATTCCTAGAAGGGTTCTTTTCTGTCCCTTTATTAACAGCCTGATCACTGGGCCACCCTACTCTGCTTTGCACTGAACTACTGTACTTGTCCCTAAGCCAACCACATTTGTTGCCAGGCTGCTACACAGAAGTATCTTTGTTTTAACTGACACCTGACTAAGGGGTACCAAAAAAACCACGTCTGCATATATGTTACAGTGTTTGTGAGAAGATGGACACAACCTTAAAAAAAAACCAAAACAAAACCAAAAACCACAAAACATTTTTGGAACAGCTGCCTCCAAGCTATAGAAATTTAGACACACTTATGGCACTCTCTGGAGTTGAAAATCGTATCTGCTGAGGCACAATTTTTTGCAACTGTAACTGTGTAAAGTATTTCAAAGTTTTGCCCTCAAATTCAATTGGCCTTCTCTGCCACCGTGTGGCATTGCACAGTCACTTTTATGGTTTGTTGTCAGCCATCACCCCAGCCTGTTTTCAACATTGCTACTCACATTTCGACACTTCATAATGTGTTAAGATTCTTTTCCCTGAGGCACTTTACATCTTTCCACCTGACTATAAGGAACAACTCATTTTTTCAACAAGTAAGAATAGATTAAAAAGTGTTCCTTACAGTCTAGGCCTTAAAAAAATTTAGACAAAAGGAATAGCAGCTATTATACACATTCATACCTTGACTCAAACAACATAAAATATGACAAAACCAACAAGAAACATGACAAAAAAGCCACACTGTCCTTAACATTAGCCCTACAAATTCCCCAGAGAACTCTATAGCACAGTCAAATAATAACAAGTGACATACATACAGCTACTTCAGACCACAATGTAAAGAAACACAAATAAAACAGATGCCCGTCAAAGGCATGTTTGACTTGTTTGGTTTGGCTTTTATAATGTCCCTTAACATTATGGCCATACAGAAGTTTACTCAGAAGGTTTAATGTAGACTAAAAACATATCTGACTGTAGTTGCCACTGAACAAGTACTCTGCACCAAAGCAAAAACTCCTACAAAATATAAACTACATGCTCTGAGACTCCTGCTGTTATCTCAAGTCTGCCTTAACCTTTATTTTGTAAGCAAAAATACAAAGAACCATCTTGCAGCACATGGCTTTTGCACTTCAGAGTATCATAACAGAACAGTCAACACTGACATGCCAGTTTCGCAATCCCTGTAAACAAACCATCAAAAGAGATAAAAATCAGGGTGTTTGGGGTTTTTTCCATTCCTTAATGCTAAAGCCCTACCAACCTCTAAATACCTCCAGCATACAATAATGAATCAAGAAAGGACCAGCAGCTGCTGGCTGCTGCACTGGTGGTGACAAGCCCTCGGTTCCTGCAGCTGCCACATGCTGCTTCCCATCCTCACCCTGATGGCCATGTGCTGGCCTGCACACGGCACATGGGACAGCTGCGGAGGGACCTGCGGGCTCCTGCCCATGGCTTCTCGCTACAGCGCATCATGGGTGGCAACGATGCCCAGCCGAGAGCCTGGCCCTGGATCATCAGCACCCAGGATTCCTGGGAACCCGATAGCCTTCTATGATGGCATGACTGGCTGGGTAGACAAGGGGAGAGCAGTGGATGTTGTCTACCTCAACTTCAGCAAGGCTTTTGACACTGTCTCCCACAACATCCTCACAGATAAGCTTAGGAAGTGTGGGCTAGATAAGTGGACAGTGAGCTGGATTGGGAACTGGCTGAATAGCAGAGCTCAGCAGGTTGTAATCAGTGGCACAGAGTCTAGTTGGAGGCCTGTGACCAGCGGTGTTCCCCAGGGGTCAGTGCTGGGGCGGGTCCTGTTCAACATATTCATCAACGACTTGGATGAAGGGACAGAGTGTACCCTCAGGAAGTTTGCTGATGATACAAAGCTGGGGGGAGCGGCTGACTCACCGGAAGGCTGTGCTGCCATTCAGCGTGACTTGGACAGGCTGGAGAGTTGGGCGGATAGGAACCT
>VZSC01020017.1:110339-138473 GCA_013398225.1 Steatornis caripensis | reverse complement strand
TGACCTGCTGGAGAGCAGCTCTGCAGAGAAGGACCTGGGAGTGCTGGTGGACAACAGGCTCACCATGAGCCAGCAATGCACCCTTGCGACCAGGAAGGCCAGTGGCATCCTGGGGTACGTTAAGAAGAGTGTGGCCAGCAGGTCGAGGGAGGTGATCCTCCCTCTCTACTCTGCCCTGGTGAGCCCACATCTGGAGTGCTGTGTCCAGTTCTGGGCTCCCCAGTTCAAGAGAGACAGGGAACTATTGGAGAGTCCAGCGGAGGGCTAGAAAGATGATTAGGGGACTGGAGCAACTCTCCTACGAGGCTGAGAGACCTGGGTCTGTACAGCCTGGAGAAGAGAAGACAGAGAGGGGATCTCATTAATGCTTACCAATATCTAAAGGGTGGGTGCCAAGAGGATGGACCCAGACTCTTTTCCGTGGTGCCCAGCAACAGGACAAGGGGCAATGGGCACAAACTGGAGCACAGGCAGTTCCACGTGAACATGAGGAGGAACTTCTACACTGTGAGGGTGCCAGAGCCCTGGCACAGGCTGCCCAGAGAGGTTGTGGAGTCTCCTCCTCTGGAGATATTCAAATCCCGCCTGGATGCATTCCTGTGCACCCTGCTGTAGGCGAGCCTGCTTCAGCAGGGGGGTTGGACTCGATCATCTCTGGAGGTCCCTTCCAACCCCTACCATCCTGTGATTCTGTGACCAAACTCTCCACTTTACAAAGAGGCTTTTCTTAACATTGATCTTTTCAGCAACTGATTTCATTCTGCAGATTGATTCCCCACATTATGGTCTGATGTATCTAAAGGAAAAGTAAAGAAATACTCAATGAAGAAAAAACAAGGCACTTTTAATTAACACTTATGTTTGGGGAAGAGAGCGTCTATGTGTGGTGCTACAGAAATCAAGCACTAGGTGCCAGACTCAGCAAAGTCTATAAAGTAATACACAGCTACAGCATTCATCATACCTTCCTGGCTAGCAAGTTATTTAAATGCAGACACTCTCTGAAATTATTTCTGAGAGTCAGAGAGTTAGATGAAAAAGCCCTTCATTTCAAAATAACACACTTATTAAACATACATGATGGGGAGAGGGAAAGAAAGTGGAAAGAAACGCTTAGGACAGGCAGAGACCATCTACAATCCTCCAGCAATTACTTTACGAGGAAGTTTCTCTATAAGTCTACGACTGCATACCTTTCAAACCGCTTTCAGCATCCCAGCCATTCTGAGGCAAGAGGTGACACAAGCTACCATGTAAACTCTGAATGTATAGAAACACAATCCTACAGAAGCACATACAACATATGCACATCAACCAGTACCAGTTTTAAGGCTGGCCATTGTATACACACACGATATTGTGTCTCTGCAGACAAAAAAAAATAGTTGCGTAGCAGCACCTACAAAATTACTAATGGTTCAGCAATACATACTGAGGGCAACCTGTAAGACACTCAACATCCTGTTCAATGATGTGATAGGACAACTGGATCATTTAAAAAAGAAAAAAAACAACATTACTATAGGTTTCTAATACCTCAAAGGTTTAATTCTGTTTTAATAGAAAACCAGTCAGTAGTTCCACGGACTATGCAATGTTTCACAAAACAACACATCACAACGGTGCTTTCTAAAGTAAGGGATTGTAAAGGCAAGTTACTTTGTTTTCCTGTCAATGACGTCAACATCAACAAATAAAGTCAAATTAAGACAATACAAAAGCTAGAAAAGGAACCAACTAACACTCTATATTCACTTTTTATGAAGAAAAAGGGCTGGGAAGAATTCGATTTTCAAGTTATTAGCCCTAAAAATCACAAAGTATTTATATTCAGAAACTAGTAACACAATGAACTGTTCAGTTACAACATACTATTTTCAAATACTTAAACATTGCATGCAAAAATATTTTTTCTAATGGAAAAAATGATTTAGCCTCACTGAGATTCAAATCATACAAAAATAACTTGCATGAAGCATAAACTTACGTTTACTGAATTTAGTTGTAACAAAATTCTTTTATTTCCCCCTTCTCACCTTCCCTTCACAATCTCAAATGGCTGCAATTTTAGAAAGGCTTTCTACCAAAATTAGATCATTCCATTCTTGAATATTTTACACATACTTCTTAAGTATTTCAAGAACGCAAAACAAAGTTCATATGCAAAGCGTAGTAAAGATTGGAACAGGTTATAATAGTCCTACAACTCTGACATCTCAAAATTGAACCAAGGACTGTCTTAATAAAACTAATGCTATTTTTTAAGCGAGATATATCTATACACTACTGCACTTTAAATCTTCTGTTATTCCATAAGTAAATTTATTTTTAAAATTCACTTCATCTTAAGATTTAAATGTGTCTGGGAATCAACCCAGTGAAATTGATTTCAATAAACCCTCAAGTCTGAAGAACACTTATTACCGATGAACTAAATAGCCTAATGAGAGAATAGCTTATTAATAGTAACGACTCAAATTTCATCTGAGAAGGTTACAGGGAACTCTTTAAACAAAACTTCATATGCCACTACGCCAGCCCTTGATGCTAGCCACTTCTTGCTGTGCTTTGCCAGTTATTTTATGAAGGGTGGAGACACGTTATTTACTTAATCTGTACCTACAATGTAACAGTTGAAGTCATACCATACAAGTTTAAATTCTCCAACTACCATTAGCAGAATACTTGTTAACTGACAACTACAGTCAGGTATGTTTCTGGCTGCAGTAGAGATAGGTAAGGATTTTACCATCTTCTTTTAAAACTTATCACATGTCTCCCTCCCCTCAGCAAGTAACAGAACTACATGTCATCACTTCTTAATTCCTCCTGCCAGAAGTTCTCTGCATTAGAAGGAAAAATACCAGTAGTGTTTAACCCAGATCATTTGACAGAACAGGGTTAAGAAGTGACGCGTTAGTTAGGTACGCCAGCAAAACTTGGGAGCCAAAACAAGCAGCTGAAGACAGTAACTTCTTAAATCATCTCAGCCACAGCCAGAACACTAAACTGACATAAGCCTAAGACAGGTAGCCTGTCCAAAGGCACGTTTGCTCCTGTTCTAGTCACTCAGAAAAAAAAATTACATACTGAATGGTTTCTTAACACTTATTTCATTAGCTCTTGTAGGGAACACCTCAGGCTTCTGACTGGTAAATTAAGGACCTTAAAAATGTCAGTATCAAACTGAAAAGTTTCAAGGACTTTGGTTGAGTCACAAGCTTTAGTAACGGCAAATATAGATGTTACGCTGTGGAGAGACTGCAGACCTAAAACCTCAAAACACATTTCAAACAATTTGGCAAGAATCTACTGTTACAAGGAGCACACATTCCTGTCAGCAGTAGAATTAATGTGCTCTAATTCCCTAGAGATTTTTTTCCTCCTCTTTCCCCTTCCACTACATGGTATTTCCATTGGACAAAGAGCAAATAGAGGATGCAGTTGGCTTGACTTACCAGGCATCTAATGGCCCTGCAGGCCATCATCACAGAATGAGTGGATTCAAAACTTAGAGGGAAAGACAAAAATGCAATTACATATACATAATTTCCTTCACAAAGCTAAATATGCTCCCAAAATTATTTTATACCAACAAAGAGTGTAATTCCTAAAGGGCATTTAGCTTTTAGCTTCCTTCCGGCTGCTCCCCTAGTCAAAAGATGACCATCGGCAGACCTCATCTTGTTAGTATTCAGCAGGAGAAATAATGAATAGTTGCATGCACATTCAGACTGCATCTCATTATGTGGCTGGGTGCTTAATTTTCAAAGTTTTATATCGTGAGCAAAACTTATTTAAATTAATGCTCAAACACGCAGAGAACAAAATAGCAAGAACTGAGCCTCATGTATTTGTGTGTGTGTGTAAAAATACACACATGCACAAACCCCTTAAGAGCATAAACAGCAACCAAACAGACACTTGGGAGCTGGACAACAGCTTTCAAGTTGCAGGGGTGGGAGGGTAAGGGGAAGGAGGGGAATTAAAATCCGTTCCAAATGGTAAGAAAGTAAAAGAAAGAACAGGGATGAAAGAGTTCTGAGAAGAGAAATATAAAACAGAGGAGGTCAAATTTCATCCTTTGACTGAACCATTCTTTCACCACCACTTCTAAATCTAAACTTAAAAAGTATTGATCAAGAAATTTTATTAAAGTAGAAAATGTCACTATAAAGGAAGTAAAAACCAGTTTTTTCAATGCCATGATTGCTTTTAATTACTTTTGTACACAGTACAAATTTAGATTTAATCCATAACTAATAGCCCTTACAGGATGAAAGTTCTGCATGTCTCCTTCTCTTTCACAAAGAAAATACACAGATTCAACTGCTGCTGGTAGTGACATGCATCTCAACAATATCTCACTGAATTCACATGGGTAATTTTAACATACCCCCTTAGGTATTGCCTCTAAAGCAATCAGCTATACTAACAATATCAGAAAAACAAGATGCAGCACTGTCTGTAAACAAGCTCTCACTCATACAAGAGCAAATCCCAGCAGTGCTACGTCATGACACTGATTTATCAGCATCGTAGTTTAATTCACTGCTAAGATAAACCAGATCTGACTAGACAAGAAAATCATATTCCCACTTCAACTATTGTTTATTCATTTAATGAGGAAATAATCTCAATGCAAGCATCCTTTACTTTTTTGTGATACAGGGGAAACACAGCAGTAACATTCCTACCGAAACTTCCAAGTAGAAAGTAGCATTTCCTAGTCAGCAATTAAGGTGAATTTAAACTAACTTTGTAAGCATGTGATATTTATTATCTTAAACAGATGAAATGAGATCAGATTATGGTGAATTTGAATCACAATCTATTTAACAGTTTTTATAGTTAAGTTTCTACACACATAGTTGTTGCACCAGTTGAGCTGTTTCTATTTTTTTTTCCAAGAAATAAAAATTATCTGACCTCAAGTGGTATTCAATAAATACTCAACTATACCCACAGTCAAAGTGAGCTGGTTCTACAATTTTAAGTCTTGAGAAACACTTAGGCAGTGCTTTTTCCCTATTACAAAAAAGCACCACACCACCCCCCCAAAAAAAAAAAAACCAACAAAACACAACAGAAAAAGAAACAGGAGCCATCTTAAGGGAAAACTGCACTTTCAGATGGAGATCAAAAATACTCAGATCTCTCAGATTTTATATGTACAAAGACATAGTGTATTGAAGAAGTTTCTAAACACTCAATAGTGACACATATTAGTAGTTAAGGGTTAGAATTCTTAGCACTGATAAGAGACACATATGGAATGTGTCAAGAAATATGAATAAATATACAGCATACACTTAGGAGCGACAACAACAGCAAGCTGCACAGAAACCTGTGTAAATTCCTCTGCTGTTCCGTACATGCATAAATTGCATGGAAATGGAAAACATATTTAGGTCATTAAGTCTGGTGGTACTACATTAGTAAAGATGACAGCCAACTGCAAAAATATGCAGGCAATTAAGTAAGTGAGCAATAAAATGACAGACATACACTGATGAGCATGTGAAACAAAATACAATTTTCCCCCTGTTAAAGCGGCCCCAAACAACCTTTCACTAAGGAATGAGATCTTGGCACTACAGCAGGGTAGATCCAAGAAGAAATTGGTCCACTGTACAACAGAAGCTGGAAAAAGTCTATCAAGACAGACAGAATGAAAACCAGAGATCATTATGCTGCTTCATGAAACCCATGTGGTACCCACAGCTGAAGTGGTATATGAAGTTCCCAATCCCCCTTCACTGGCATAAAAATATAGGGGGAGGAGGGAAACAGAGGGAAGAACTAAGCGTTTGGAATAGCTTCTGTATGCAAAGAAGTTGCATGAAATAAGATCTTCAGTGAGGGAAAGACACAACGGGGGGTGACGATGATAGAATTCTTAAAACACAAAAAACCCACCCAACCAGAGCTGGGGAAGACAAGTAAGGAACAACCACTCACTGCCTCTTCCAGTATGAGAGCAACAGGGCTTCAGGTGAAACCAACAGATACCAAAATCGAGCCAAGGACTAAGAGGAGATAATATTAATCCAATAAACAGCTGAATTACAAATCTACTTGCTACATATAGCTATGGATGCTAGAAGTGGAGAATGTACAAAAGTGACTAGACAAATTAATAGAAAAAAATCAGCATCGAAAAATATTAAAGCCTATTAAGGTATACTATGCACGTATATGCTCCATCAAAATAAAAGGGGGCACGAGGAGCGGGGTGAGGAGGTGAAATCCAAGCACACATTCTCATTCCCCCATACCACCACCTCTGGCTCAAAGTCTATAGGCTACAGATAATGTATCATAAACATGGGACCTAATTATTCACTTGGCTACAGCTATTCATGCTGTTATAGTGAGGACACTGGACTAGACTGTCCTTTGGTTTGACACAATATAGCCAGCCTTAAGCATATCATGACTACAAAGCCCAAGAAAATGAAATACTGCCCTACTTTCTGTAGGGTTTGAACAACTGCTTCAAAGGTTTCCTCTTTTTCTCCCCATATCCAGGGCTGAACATCTGGACTTCTCTCCAGATCACGCAAGACACTAAAAAACAACTATTTTCAGAAAAGAAAACTGATGAAAGTAGTGAAACAAGATTTTCCGGAAGACTCAGAAGAACTGGTTAACGAACACACAACTTGGCAGGAATAGGGTATAAAGAAGATATTTTAAAGAAGTATTCATTTCAAAAATGAGGCCTGAGCAGTTCAACACTGACATCAGTTAAGAGCTGAATATGAAATAGATGAGCACTAAGATGCAAGAGAGAAAGAGAATCACCTTAAAGTCAAATAACTACTTATCCATGTATTTATTACTCTTTTACCCACTTTCACAGTACTTGGCATAAGATCATACCAAAAAAAAGCTATGACCTCTTTGCCCTTTTCTGGCAGAGTAGTGATCTGAGCATAAATTAGAACTAGGGAAAGTATTTTGCTTCTCTGAACTTGTGCCAGGATGAGAAAACAAGGCGGGGGAGAAGTTTGCGGGGGGGACAAAAAGTACTGCTTCTCAACATGTTTTATGAACAGGTTTTTTTGTGTGCTCTCAAAATCTCTCAGCCCCCATGGGAGAGGGATGCCACAAGGCCCACTGACCTGGATTAGCCTGTTGAAGTTCAATAGCATGATCCTCCACACTTCTTGGCAAAATAAGATTGCATTACAGCACTTAAACATAGATATACACTGCCTAATGTCTAGATTCTATTTTCTTAATTTAAGACTGTAAATCATTCAACTCTGTAACAATAGTTCAGGGTACTGAACTGAAACACAGACTTTAAATTTAGTCTCGTCAGTTCTTTTTGTAAAATGACTCCAAGCTCGCATCTCCAAATTATACCTTACTTGTAAAGGAATACAAAACATAAATGAAAACAAAGTAGCTAACATTCTTACTTATCAGCCACAATGTATTTAAGAAATAACTCTCCTTTTCAAAAGTTCCTTCCTGCTTCTGGCAGGCAAATGTTCAAAGGTTCATTTTATTTATATGAAGGATGACAAAAGAAAACTTTAAAACAGTTTTCCTCATTTTATGAAACACTTATACAAAGTATCAAAACTGAAGTGATTCTCTGCATTTTTTTTTAAAACTAATTACCAAGCCACAAAAACTAGGATGGCTCAAAATGCAGCTGTTACCTATATTTCTGACAAATACAAAACAAAGTTACCTACAGTCATGAATAAAAGCCACCTGTAACACTTCTATAAACAAAATGCAAGTGTGTTTCTAGTTTTGTTCAAGGTTTTGTACCTCACGGCTAGGTGATGCAAACTTTAAGCACAAATGGTAACAGACCAAGGAATACAAATTTATTACATGAAGTCTTCATAAGTTATTTCTAGAGTAAGTATCTATATGTGTGCCAATAAACCATACCATATACGATCACTAAAAGTAAATATAAGAGATTAAGTTGTATCTTTCTGAAAACTCCAAACACACATACATCCTTCTTTTTCTAAACAACTGGTTTTTTCAGTTTTAAAGAAATAATTGGGGAGTGAGCTCAGGTCTTTTCACAAACACCCTGGTCAGAAAGAAATCAGCAAGAAATCTGGTAAGATACTTGGCATCTAGATTACCATTCTGTATAATAGTTTTATTTTACTCTTCAGCAATAAACACTAAATAAAAATGTAAAACAAAAATAATGTGACCTTCAGCTTACATCTCTTCAACACACACAGTTCTTGCTCCCCCTTCCACTGTAGTGGCAATTCTTTTCATTCCTCCTGCAAAATTCTGTCCCACTATGTCACAGTAGAGTGACAGCAAGTCCATCTGTCCTCCTGTCCTTAAGAAAAGGGGGCAAGCTGGGTGGCTCAGAGCAGAGGACAGCAGACTGGCAGCTCACCTATGGCTCAACAGAAACAAATAGATTTCCTGACAAACAGGCCTACACAGCTGTGGATTTCTGGTGCTGAAGAGACAATACTTTTCCCAGGGATCTTCAAGTGCTTCCGAGTGAGAGAAAATTAAAAGGGACACAATAGATGCCTCCACAGTTTGTACATGCCACCATTTGACTCAGACAATAATATGCACCAGAACTGTAAAACAAACTATTGAAGTGAAGCTTCTTTGCATCTGCTAGTTTTAAATGTGGGCAATTTCAGACAATAAATTGCTGCTCTGCAGTAATAAACAGCCATGAACTTCCAACTGGCTTCAATATCAAAATCAGTATTTTATAGAACCATACATGAAGATGTGAACACACAAACCATTTTTCCACTGCCATCATAGGTGAAATTACTGTCAGCAAAGGTCAGGACAGACAGTTAATTGAACTAACCATTTCAACCTTACTCCCATGATTCACTCAAACTTACCTACCAGACAATGAAACCAAAAAGAAAAAAAATCACCTATTAAATCTTCGTTGCCTGAAGAAAATTCAGGCTTCGGAAACTAAACAATCTCTTTTTAGTATCTGCAACTGAAAAGAAATATTCTGAAGACATCGTAACGTTTCACTGTATAACTGCATTTGTTCAAAGTCAGTTTATCATTCCTTCGGGCTGCATGAAAGGTGCAAACTGATTCTTCAAGTCATGAGTCTAATTAAATCTGAAAGTAATTATAGTACATGTTTAACTTGAATCACAGTTAACCACTTATCCAGCTTACTTCACTAACCTAACAGATGCATCTGTCAGCAAGTACATTTGATCCAATTACTTCCTGATGCTACAAAAGTAGTGATCAATATAGAATATGTAATGCTTCAGTGAGAACGACCAGAACAGCTGTAATATACCTGGTTGTTTGCCCCACACCCAACTCTCAACAATCGATTTGGCCCTGTAAGCAGGCAGTGGAATCTCTTCTTCATCTTTCTTTTCTCTGTCATTTTGCTCTTCCTTCTTTGATGCAGCTTGGCATTCAGTGCTATCATCTAAGAAAAAAAGGGACGGGAGGAGAAAAAAAAAAACGACCAGTTAAGCCACTTCCCTCTTGAATTCACTTCTAGATTAGAAATGTAAAGGTGAAATGCTCAGCCCACAACTTTACAGCAACATTGTCTATCATTAAGACTACAGGGTAGGGGGAAGTAGTATTGCACCATTAACTGTGACAGGTGCTAGGTCTCATGTTACATTTCATAAGACAGTGACCTTAGAATCCAGAAACCACTGTTGTAACCTCCTAGGAAGGATGGACACTTAATATCAATACCATCATGTAAGACTTGCAAGGATTTGTAACACACAGTATAGCAAAGGATGCACTTTCAGTCAGATTTTGCTCCCAACTATCTGCATTTCCGTAGCATTTACTTGTTTTCATATTCCAACACAGAAAAAAAAAGATAGCAATTGCCTTAATTTCAAAATCAAGGAGATCTATATATTGGCAATTACACTAATTCTATGCAGCAGTATTTCAACATCTGTAATGCATCTAGCATCTCAGTAATTACCAGCAAGTAATGAAAATAATACCTTCACTTTCTGCCCAAGCAACAAAACAGCATTTGCAATCCTTTTGAGATTACTTTCATAAAGACAGAACACAGACATTAGTCACTTATCTCTGCAATCAAAGGCTGCATGAAAGTCCCTGTTTTCTAAACACTGTAGAACTAGACAGCTGGCAGTCTCTCCTTAATTCATATTGGGGATATGGATTTCTATATCCATACCTCCAGTCAGTTCAATGTACGAGACTGCCTTGCAATTAAGGGCCACATCGGCAACTGCTTTCCTCACCCTGATCTTTCCTAAAAATATCCCCAAAAATTTCTCAAGTCCAGCATCTGCAACTTACCCATGAAGAGTTTAGTTCCCGTCATTTTCATCAGGCTCTTAAAAACGACTGCCCCTCCACTCTCATCTGCCAGCCTAGTCTACAGACTCCCCTTCAAAGTGTCCCAGCCACGACAAGCCAGACAAGTATTAGAATTTTGTCTTTTTTCCTATCTCACACCCCATGCCCAGAACTTATTTGTTTGTACCAGCATATTTCAGAAGACAACAATAAGTAAGAGGTTTACAGCTGCAGCCAGACACAGCACATCCAACTGCAGCCTGGCACAGACTCACCATGACCCCATTTGGAGATCAAAGGCTGTGGTTGCCTCAGAATATACAAAATACACCTACCACAATATACAAAAACATTCAACTGCTGTTTCCATTTGGCCTGAAAAAAAATGAATGCCTAATCTGTCTGTAACTGGATCTGTGATTGCCTCTTTGTTAAACATTTGTTAGACTGTAGATAACAGCACCTCCCAAAATTAACCTTTTTAAGGTGCCTTAGTTATACAGGTTTTAGATTAAAGCCAATGTTTGCCAACCTACAAAACACATTAGGAGATGGCAGATTAAGGCTGAAGGAGAACAGGGAAAAAAAGAAGAGAACTGCAGCATGCATGCTGCAGCTAAGGTTGTGGGCTAAGGAAGGGCTAGCAAAGGTCACTTGAGAACAGGAAAAGCAGTTTGGATATCCCACTTGTAAGCGGCAATCAGAGAGAGTATAACCACTTCCCTCAAACACCAAGGACCAGTCAATCAGCATGGTAACGCACATCCAAAATGTGCCTGAATCTGGCTGTTTCTACTCCAAGGCATAAGCAAATACTATTAAAGGTACAGTTTCCATTATAGAGTTAAACCAGTGACTAAGAACCCTGTTTTGCCCCAGCAGTTCAGAACATTCCCACCATAATCTCATTGTTTCTCCACTCACTCACAGATCTAGAGACACACTCCGCAGGGTCTGGGATTTTAGTTAGTGGGTAACAGGGTGTTGTGCCAAGACACTACATTTTGCAGGCAGCTGTAAGAGAACTTGCTATGCTTTTTAACAGATCTTTGGCATAGGATGACAAAGGGACACGAACTTAGTCATTTTGCCCAGCTCCTCACTGCAAAGGTCCCAATCCAGGCTGGAACTTAAGCTTTGTATTGCACAAAAACAACCCTAACAGACAAATCCACAAGGAGGATTATTTTTTTCCTCCATTGTCTGTACGAACAGAAAAAGGGAGCAATGACAGAAGAAGTAGGAAGGAGTTGAGCTAAAAAAAAAAAAAAATTACATTAAAAGCCCATGTCAAATTGTTCCACAAAGACTTTTCACTATACTTTCAAAAAAACACTTGTACCATAAGGGACAAAGCTGGTATCGGTCTACAAAAGCAGCAACATACACATCGTAACTGTGGAAGCTTAGTCATGCTCAAAGAAATTTTTAAAAAGGGAACCTCACAGATTTTTCAGAAAGCGAGGCAGGGAGGAAGAAATCTCGAGCGAAGCCAGCACAGGCCAAAATCACCAGGAATAACACAGTTTTCAAAACAATATGTGCCAAAACATGCTGCAGTGTGACAACCTGTTTTAACTTACATTTTTCTCAGACTGAGGTGTGAATACTGTGGTGGGGAAAAACAACTGTGTAACAGTTCCCTGGAAGAACTTTCTCTTAACTATGTTTTGTTTTACAACCTTAAGCCTCCAAGCTGAGGCAGGTATGCTTAGCCAGTCAAAACTGAGCAACTGAAGTAACCATCCTCAATTAGAGTTAGCTCCTAAATTGAAGCACAGTAGCTCACCATGAGTGCTCTACCTTGCACAGCAATAGCCTAGATCCAGTACAAACAGAGGATAAAAAGGAAGCAGCTAAAGGTGGAACTAACATTTCATATTCAATGAAGAAAATAACTGACACTGCACAGTCACCTCTGGCACCTGTTACAATATGATATTGTGCTGCTCTTAAATGACAAGGAACTGACACAGACAGGAATCCCTTAGTGGAAAGAAAAAACCTGCAACAGTTTCCCAATAGATGCTGCCATTCACAAAGCAAAAAATTACACAGCATGTTTCAGGCAAAGGCTGTATTTTACAACCACTCTAAAGCAGTACTCGGTAGTCCCAGATCTAGGTAGTATTTCAGCTGCAATACAAAATAATAATTTGTTTTCTGTCAAAGAGCTTTTATTTTATATAGACACACACATATATAAACTTCAATTGACAGTTACTTGTGAAAGATGCATGTCTAACCATTTGCAACCCAAGTTTACACAGCCTTCCAGGTGTAGAAGTCCAGATGACAGAAGATTCTGATCTCCTAATCCTAGTGAGAAATAAAGTTTCTTTTCTTCCCTGGTATACTATTTGTTTTAAATGCATTCTTTAAATTATCTGTTGAATATGCAATAAAGCATTTTACACTTAGGAAGTCAAACTGTCCACTGGGGTGACTGTATACAGACTTCCTCCATCCTGCAAAGAGAGCACAATAATCCCCAGCTGAGTACTGAACGCTTGAGCCACTGGGTACAGCAAATATAGTTGGGTTGGGCGAGGCAGAAAAGAGGGAGAGAAAAGAAGCACTTTTCACTTTTTAACAAGTTCTTTCATACACAAGAAAAGGAGGCTCAAAGCAGGAGCCAGCCTATCTATATGCCTACTTACTACTACAGTTCAATACATATGTGGTCTGGACAGTAGCCACCATAACCAATTCCCACATACTGTTACTCTTACCATAAAGATTTGGTTTCTGTCAGCCTGTCTGGAACTGCTTGTGGCATTTGGACTTTATTATCTATTTGCAGGTGCGAAACTAAACAGGGTTTGTGGATTCAACAGCACTAGGCTGACTAAGGTATAACTTTCAGGAAAGGGCGAACAGAAGAGAAAAGGAAGCCCACAGTGTTTACCAAAGGCAAGAAGCTGACTATTTTAGATTTTTCCCGGAAACTTAAAACAGCTAATTGAAACAGAAATTCCCACCTATACGGAAGCTTGAGGAATCAAAAATTTAAAAAAACAACCTACAGAAGAGACCTGCATAGTTGACTCGTATGTCTTAAAAACTTACAGTAACTGTTCTCTAACTTGAAAATCTAGAATCAAAGAATGGTTTAGGTTGGAAGTTCCAACTCCCCTGCCATGGGCAGGGACACCTTCCACTAGACCAGGTTGCTCAAAGTCCCATCCAACCTGGTCTTCAACACTTCCCGGGAAGGGGCATCCACAGCTTCTCTGTTCCAGTGTCTCATCACTGTCATCATGAAGAATTTCTTCCTAATATCTAAATCTATTCTCAGTTTAAAACCGTTACCTCTTGTGCTATCACTACATGTCCTAATGTTAGTAAGAATAAAATTATTTAATATTTTTTATTATTTTCAGAACATAGCTCCCAGTGTACAAGATATTAATCTCATCCTAATTTTCTGAGGGCAGCTTGATTATTTTTTAAGCACATGCCATGCTGCAAGTGCACCTGTATCTGGACATCACTACTGTCACAGCTGTGTCCTCAGATGATACTTGGAAACATGCAAACACATTCTGCTGAATGCATTTATGAAACACATTTTTCTCTAAGTGCCATGAAGAAAAAACAAAGAATATTCCTAACCAAATGTTCTTGCTAACGGGGGTGGGGGGGGAAACATTATCTTCATATTCTTCCTAGAGAGAAAAGGAATGCTTTTTGCTATCAAAAGCATGTTCTTCCAGTCTGTTGCCACTACAGATATCCCTGAAAGAATGAAGAGCCTCTAAGCAGCCCAGTCAGCATCAACCGAGAGCTAAAGCACTAGCGAAGAAAAAAGGGTTACAACAGATGAGTATAAATCAAAACTTCTTAAAACAGCCTGAATAAAAAGGACTAATTACAGCAACCACTCTTCTTTATCTCCAAATTAGGCAATATAGCAGCAGAATCCAAATACTGAGACTAAAATATGTAAAACAATAAAAGCACTGGGTCTTATATGAATTTCATTACTGGTATATACTTTTACCTCATCTCTTGAACTACATTTGTGGATCATTCATGCAAAAAAAAAGTAACTACCAACTAAACTGACTGAAACACTCTAGATTTAAATTTCATGAAACTCAATTTGAGCCGCAAGTTCAGAGGTGCAAATCGACCAACCATTTCTTCTGGTTCCAAGAGTACTACTGCTTAATGGAATCAAATATACAATCTGATCAACACTGACCAAAAATAGCCTTGATTAGCTTTTTCTTCTCAACGCTCAAGTTTAGTAAGCAAGATTGGTTGTATTTTACCAATCCTGCAGGCCAGCACAACAGCATTTATGAAAGCTAACTTCACTGAAAGAGAATTCATACATTAATTCTAAAAGTTAAGAGCCTGAAAAAGCTGTATTCAAATTTCTAAACTAACGTAACTTTTCAAGAAATAGGTGTTTCAGCAGTACCTACATAGAAAATGACTGACACTCCAGTTGTGAAAAGGAGCAGATGCAATCTGTGCTATATAATACCCACACTTCACCCCTCCAGAGGAACAAAATGGCAGAATACTTGCGCTATTTAAGTTTCATTCACGATGTAAATTCTTAAGAAAATCACAATGTGTCAGAAAACTGGTGTATATAGAGACAGTTCTACTTTTAAGGATGGAAAAACAAAATCAGAGATATAAGGGATT
This sequence comes from Steatornis caripensis, assembly GCA_013398225.1. Taxonomy (NCBI): domain Eukaryota; kingdom Metazoa; phylum Chordata; class Aves; order Caprimulgiformes; family Steatornithidae; genus Steatornis; species Steatornis caripensis. Next base: position 123,500 of record VZSC01020017.1, on the reverse strand, counting down.
CCAAGTCATCTTGTACATGATCTTTTCACAGGCCTGCGGTTCAGGTCAAACGACACAGAGCAGCAAGTACAGATGAAGAAGCACGTTCTGTGGAGTCTCTGAAGACTATTTCAACTTTTAGCCAGGAACATCTTGCCACTATTTCCATCCCATTATTGATAAAGGCAAAACTAAAGTTCATGCCAAATCAAGGAATTTCAGAAGTCTCAAAATCATGGGTCATCCATTGCAAAATATTAAAAGAACTCTATTCTTTCTGCAATAGGCTGAACAAGCCTCTAGTCAAAGAATTTAGCAAAAGGAGGTAAAACACTGAGTGTCTCACATAATGTTCACTTCAGAACAGATCTCTACATCTGTTCATTATCTGTATCTACCCTACCATATGCATGCATTGGGGGTAGGTGACTAGCTTTTGGTATGGGTCGGGGAGTGCACCTGCCGGGTGGCCTCCGTGAGGAGAGGTGGTGGCTGCCCCATGTCGGACATAGCGGTCCCAACAAATCCACCACAGGGCACAGCTCAACCCCCCAGCCAAGCCAGTTGTGCCTCAGCAAGCATGTGTACGAAAGGGCAGAAATGACGGACAGGCAGGGAGCAGGAAGCGAGGAACCGCATATTAACACCAAGGTCATAGAATGAAGAGGAGAAGGTACTCCCCTGCAGCCCACAGAAGAGGCCGAGGTGAAGCAGGTATTTCCCTGATGTGGGAGGGGAGGACCACAGTGGGACAGGTAGTTTGCAGCCCACTGCCAAGACTTTGCTGGAGCAGTTCATGAAGCACTGCAGCCTGCGTCAGGGGTCCCATGCTAGACCAGGGGTGTGAGGATGAAGGAGTGGCAGAGATGAACTGTTACGGGCTGACTGCAACTCCTATTCCCCATCGCCCTGTGCAGCTAGAGAAGTTGGGTGGGGCAGCTAGAGAAGTTGGGAACAAAGGAGTGAAGTTGAGCCTGGGAAGGAAAGGAGAGAGGAAGGTGGTGTTTTAGTTTTTATCTTTGTACTCACTATCCAACTCAAGAACTGGCAATAAATTGATTTTCCCCAAGTCAAGTCTGTTTTGCCCATGGCAGTAAACGGTAAGTGATCTCCCTGACTTTATCTTGACCCACGACCTTTTCCATTTTATTTTCTCCCTCATTAAGGAGGGGAAGTGAGCAAGCAGCTGGGTGGGCAGTTGGCTAAGGTCACCACAACACACTACAGGAAACAACAAGTAGCAGTCTTATTTAGAAAAAAACAAACACAGAAACACACAGATATAAGAAAGCTTCCAAAAGCCTTATCACAGCTTGGACTGCTGACTTTATGTAGACATAAAACTAGCCAATCCTAAGAAAAATCAGTTTTACTACCTCTACTCATTTCAGGAGCAGCTGCTGCAGTAGCTCTTCTGCTAAGATCGGCTGTATTTTTTTCCATTATCAACAATAATATTGCACAGGGCCAGCACCAGAATAAGGACAAAAATGTTTTCTAGCTCTGAAACAGTTAAGAGCATAATTCTGGTCCTTACTACAGCACACAGCCACCCACAACCTAGGAAGCTTATACTCTTGATAAAAATAACATATAATTCGCTCTCCTTTCAAACTAATTACTGTAACTTCCTTCCTGTAGAAATAACTTCTTCTAGTCAAAAAAAAACTTTTTTCCTCTCTCTCCCCTCCCCCTCCTTTTTTAAAAGAGATAAGTCATAGGTCAAAAAAAAAATCTCCATAAGGAATTAAGCACTGCTGGTTTGAAATACCATGTCTATCCAACAGTACTCTCTTCAGGAAGCAACAGATGCTGAAATAATAGTACACTGCTACCAAAGCCAGTATTTCCACCCTTCTCCTAGACAGAGCCTCATTCTTTTGGAGGTCACATAAATCACTAAGAAAACTTATCTAACCATTTGGTGAGCCCATTTCAGACAGATTAGGAAGCATAAACCTTTTCTTTTTTTGACCAGGTTAGTTTTCTGTTCAATAAGGAGTCAAAACAGCACCACAATCAGCAGAAGGAAAAAAAGGAAGAATAGAATCACTCCATTTTGGCACAACCCATCACAAAACAAAATCTACAAACCCACCTCCACCAAAATAATCTCTCTGAATAGATGCATAACTCTGCCATTTGTATGATTAGCAGTGTTGAATTGCTCTCAAGTACACTAGAACACACACAAAAAAAACCCCAACATATCACACACTCCATTCTCAGTCAGATTGTGGACAGGTATTTTAGGTGACCTTTTAGTCACTTTATGAAGATTGTAAACAAAATTAGAAATAGCAGTATCAGCTTTACCTCCTTCCTCAGTCTACTTCCTTTAAACACAGTCTGCAGCTGTAAACACACTAAGCATACCAAACAAAAGGATACTGCCAAGCCTCTCTCATAATGACATGCCTAAACTATTAAGTTTAATTTCAAAAGGCTGGAAAAGATTCACTTGAAGGCTTAAGACATTACCTTTCTGTACACTTTTAAGAAATCATTTTCAATTATATTTAATTCAAAACATGAACAACTGCAAATTGTATAGACAGATGACAATAAACCAAAGTTTTCTGACAGTATGAAATCTGAATTCCATTTTCATCATGAAGGAAAAAAAAGGGAACTAAGCAAAATATAACTTAAAAATCCATACCTTTTCTTGGAGGTAGTTCACCACTTTGTGTTAACTCTGTTCCAGGATATACAATCTCTCCATCTTTTACCATTTCATTCCACAAACCACATAGTCCATCTCGTGTAAAAGCAAGCTGTTAAAAATAATACATTATATATAGTTACACATGACAATTTTTTCTCAAGCCAATTCAAGCTAATATAATATCAGATTTTATATTTTGTCCCAGAAGAAAGAAAACACATGTATCACTTAACTGGTTTATTCAGAGCGTGTGTGTGCGTGCACACGCACGCATGATAAGGATTTAAACGATCTTCAGGGTCTCTGATTCTCTAGCTATGCTATTTTCAGACTAAAAGCTCAAACAGTAACTTTAAATAGGGTCAAATACAGCAAGATGAATTTTCTTTTGGTGAAAAATTCTAATCAAAAGCATGGATTTGGTCACCTCAGAACTATCCACACATTCAACATAACATCACGCAATAATCAGGGGGGCATGGGGGCATGTTGTCCTTCTTCCCTTCAGGAAAAGCTATCCAAACAAAGCCAAGCTGCATAAAGTCACAAAACAGGGAAGCACAAAGAAAGTCATTACAGTCCTCTCTCCAAACCAGCAGCTGAAGAGCTGGGCACTCAATCAGAATATATGACATCAAGGCACAGACTCATAAACATATTTAACCAGTTCAAACTGGGCCTGCTGTGCAAATCACCGCTCACAGCGCTCCCTCTTCCTTCCAGCTGCTACAACGCCTCCTCTCGTGTGCAGGCTAATGCACGTGCATGATGATCTGCTGAAGCAGATTACTGAACCGATGAAGACTAAAACCAGCTGCGCCTGGGGGAAGAGTGAGAGGCCACGTCAGCCCAGGTCAGTTCCCAATACACTATGTGTGCAATACGACAAATACTTGCGATGGAACAAAAGGCAGAGCTGTGCTAGCTGGAATGGCTCATGAAAGCACCAGCTGTAAACACGAGTGTCCTAATGATTTATGAATCTGAATCTCCCTTGAAGAATCCTAATGACCGTGACTTGTCTTCTACTGATGTTCTGCTTTGCGTTACAAAACGCTGCAAAACAGGTGTCAACATCTGAAGGAAACTCCATAATAACCAGGCTATAATTTGCAACTGTGTAACGTAAAGCAGGAGGAGAGCAGAAGAAACTGAAAAACAGAATATCTTTAGCATACCCAAGTGGTGCAGTGGAGACATTTAAAAAAAAAAAACCTACCGAAGGCTTATTTAGCAGCATCGCTGAGTTGTGTAACTAGTATTTAAATCCAAAGTGTTTTAACCAAGGAGTAATACAAAAATGTTACTTACACAACCACTGTAAAATATGTATTGTTACACACAGAAGTCCGCTTATACTTTAATTTGACCTACTTCCTAAAGATATTTTAATGATTAAAGATTACAGGTTTTAGGAGTCACAACCACCATCAGGGAAGACATTTGCTGATCTAGCTAATCTCAGTTAATATGAGGAATTAAAGACAAGTTGCATGTTTTGACATCACTGTAACACACTAAATTACCACAGTAGTTTCTTCACATTGCGTACTTTAGAATTTCACTCCAACACATATTAATGATTTGAATTGGTTTTCTTGCAGCATAAAATATATGCTGACACACTGTATGTATCTGTCACTTGGTGCTTCCTGATTTCCTGGGGATAAGAGGGAAAAGAATCACAGAGCATGAGCTAGACATTATTTAACTTATCTGCGATTTATCAAATGTGCAGCACCAGAATTTAACTGTGACTGCGCTTTACTGAAAGGTACAGTCCCTGTTCTTCAGGGCTAGACAGCATGTAGAGCTTTTGCACAGACTCTGTGTTTTGATAGAAGCTTTACATTTGGCTTTTTTTTTTTTAAATTGAAAGTCTGAGGTAAATTTGCATTTCAACAACGTAAAAAAAAAAAATCAACCAATCACCATTGACTGAATTTCTTGATTTGTTCTCATTCTACAAATATTTCAAAAATAAATGGTGTTCACTGTCTCCTGTGGTCATATACTTTAGTGGGGCAATTCAGAAATTTATTTTTCACAATTTTTTTCCTGCAAAAACAGCTAAACACAGCTGTTTCCTATTTTTTGGCTCACATGTCATAGAAGATTTTTTTTTTTAAACGTTCACTTGTTGAATGCTAACCTATGCTAAAATACAAACTTGAAAAACAGCAAGTGAGGCAACTCTCCAGATGGGTTGCATAATAAATTATGGTTTTCACAAAGTTAAGATTTTTGTCTGTTAAACTGCCTACATTTTATTTTACATTCTCAGATCACCTTGGTATGGAAAATTATTCTCACAGGCCTTAATCTTACAATCTAAAGGCCTACAGGCTTTGAAATCAAGGTTCTTCATAATGCACTATTGTTTTATTTCAGAAAACTTACTACTTTTGTGAGCATTGCTGTAAAGTAGAATCAAGAATTGTTTTCTGCATTTTAACCTCTGATCCTTTCACACGGCACAAAGTTCACTCAAGTCTTTCGAGCAACTAAAAACTGAAAGAGTAAACAAAATTTCTTCTGCCTTGGGTTTGGTGTTCAAATTCTTATCAAAGTCATGTTCTTGGTATGTTGCATAAAGATAGAGCAACCACCAAGATTATAGGTCAGAGAGAGCTCCCCCTCCTTCTCCAACTATCTCATGTGAAAGCTTACACCATAAGCAGCCTGCAGATAAACAATTTTGCCTTTATTCAGGTTATCGTTAACATTTTGCCAGTGGTATGTGTGTTGGGAGCATGGAAGAAGACATGTTTGAAAGTGAAGGAACACTGGACTTTTTTTGTAGCAATAATCAAACCAATCAACTGAGAGGAGAATTAAGAAACAGCATGCACAACCGATACATCTGTCACAACCCAGGGCAAATCAATTCCAGCTGTAACAAGATCACTATTAAACTACTCAACACTCAGCAGACATTAGACAGTGAATTGCCATATGACAGCCAAAAGTGAAAGCCTGAGTTTTTAACTAATAAAATAATCAAGCAATTTTATTTTTGTGATCCCAAAATTCTATAACCCTAACAGAAGCTTCACAACTACCTTAAGAGAAATATTTCACTTAACCAACTGAAATAGGGAGAAGTGGTTGATGCACCAGAAGGCTGTGCTGCCATCCATAGGGACCTCAATAAGCTGGAGAAATGGGCTGACAAGAACCTCACAAAGTTGCACAAGGAGAAGTGAAAAGCTCTGCCCCTGGGGAGGAACCGTCCCAAGGCACCAGTACGTGCTGGGGGTCAACCAGCTGGAAAGCAGCTTTGCAGAAAAAACCCTGGGTGTCCTGGTGGGCACCAAGTTGAACATGAGCCACCAATGTGCCCCTGCACCAAAGAAGGTTAATGCGTGTCCTGGGCTGCTTTAGGAGGAGTGTTGCCAGCAGGTCAAGAGAGGTGACCCCTCCCCTCTTCCCAGCACTGGTGAGGCCACTTCTGGAGTGCTGCACCCAGTTCTGGGTTCCCCAGTCCAAGAGAGACGTGGACATACTGGAGAGAATCCAATGAAGGGCCGCGAAGATAATTAAGGGACAGGAGCATCTCTTCTATGAGGAAAGCCTGAGAGAGCTGGGACTGTTTACCCTGGAGAAGAGAAGGCTCAGTGGGGAACTCATCAATGTATACAAACATCTGGAGAGAAGGTGTAAAGAAGATGGACCCAGCCTCTGCTCAGTGGTGCCCAGTGGCAAGACCAGAGGCAATAGACACAAACTGAAACCCAAGTTCCCTCTGAACATCAGGAAACACTTGTTGACTGCAAGGGTGACCAAGCATTGGCACAGGTTGCCCAGGGAGGTTGTGGAGTCTCCATTCTTGGAGACATTCAAAAGCCATTCGCACATGGACCTGGGCAACTAGCTCTAAGTGGCCCTGCTTGAGCAGGCAGGGTGGACTAGAGGAGCTCCAGAGGTCCCTTCCAACATCAACCATTTGTGTTTCTGTGAAACTAGCAGCTGAAGATAACCATAAGTCAAATGTATGGTAGAAAGGTCAAATATCTGCTTTGACTACACAATCCTGTTTTTCTTTCTTATTTTGTTCCCACTGACGCTTCTTGCATTCAGTCATTTGCAACGAGTCCATCAACACATCCAAGCGCTGAGGGAACCAGAACTTTGTAGCAATTTGGAAAACATCTCTTTCGTTTCTATTTTCCAAAAAATCTCTCTCTTCTTCCACTCAATTATTTAAATAAAGTTCACAAGGCAATTGATGGTGCAGTGCAAGAGAAAAAAAAACACATTTTCTGTCTTCAATTTTTCTGACATACTGGAGTTGCAAACACAAGAGTGCCTACCTGTGTTTTGTTAAGCCTAACACTCCCACTAGACTGCTTGATTTATGTGGACATCTTTCCCTCTAATAATTTAGTAACTTCATTTGTGAATGTTTAAAGGAATGAACTTGACAAACTCAGTAAGTTAACAAATCAAGAATAATTAAGTTCTCACTGAACTTTTGCAACTGACAACAGTTCCAGAGAGGCACACTCTGATAAAACCCCACAAGGACCCCAAGTCCCTGCTTGCCCCACCACCTAGATGCTGCCTTCCCAAGACTGAGAAAGCAGCAGCTCCATGCTCCATCACCACTATCCATTGCCTTACAGCCTTGGCCTACATTTTTAATTCTCCTACTCGATCCACCAAATCAAATGCCCCAAATCTCCCTTGTTCTTCCCACGACATCTCCTGACCTCCTCTCAGGTAAGACCACAGCCACGCATCCTCATCTCCTACGCACCTCACCTTCCCAAATCCCAAGCCACTTCCACCATTTGTCACACATTCTCATCCATGGACCATGTCTTGATCTCTGCACTTGTAAGGTATGTATCTCACTAAATTCACACTTCCCACATAGACCTAAGTCTCAGTCCTGCTCACTTCTTCCAAGCCAAAAAAGCAAGGGACTAAGTAGGCTTCAAAGTGAACTTCCACCGTACTGTAAACTGGGCAGCCCCCATTCTAATCTTTTGTTAATCTTATCTCTGCAGCCAAACTGTAATTTATTCTGTCTGGTAGAACATTTAATTAAGTCAAAGGGATATCTAGTTTGGTTGCTGGCAGACGCTGCTGGCATCCTCCAACAGGGCTGTCAGGGAAATTCCGGTCCATCTCCACCAACTCTAGAGAATAAGGCACTGGCATTAACATTTCCCTACAAGAAAATTAAATCTTGCAACCATAGCTGGATAAGCTTCCGAGAACCCTCAAACCATCGCGACAATTTTGCTTTTAATAAGTTATTTTAAGAATAATCAACAGCTGTGATTTTGTTCTCAAGTCAACTGTTTAAGTAAGACAAAGCTTACTCCGTATGGTACAGCAGATCATATTCTTGATGTGGTTTCATAAACTTTTCTGCAGAAAGCATAGAAGCCTCCATAAAAGTTAACTCGAGCTCAAGAAAAATTAAGTAAGGACAAGAAAAATGACACAAAAGGACAAGGATTGATTAAGGTAGTATTCCTGATTATATAACTGCACTGGAAATTCAAGGAAGTGACTTCATAATCACAAAATGTCAATATGGATTTAAAATATAAGCTACTTAATAATCTTCACCTCAGAATTGCCAGCAGGGGGAAGGTGGAGCAAATCTGTTCTTCCATTCAGTTACTTCTGCAGCCTTTGGCTGTATTTTAAAGACTACATCAAAAAACATTTCTCTTTAGAAATAGATTTAAAAAAAAAAATCAGCCTCGTAATGGTGAAGAAAATCACAAAGCAGTAAGTCCTTTGCCAAGTCTCTCCATTGTTTTTGCTTTTTTGAATCCATTCAATCTGTGTTTCCTTTTTCATTGTCATCTTCTTCAGTATTTTGTCATAGCTTCCTTCCTTCCCTGCTGAAGCATGCCCTGAAACCACAGCTGCTTATCACACCTATGCAAAGCACAGTGAAACATCATTAGATCTAAACACACTGCTCTAAAACTCTGACAGCAAAGACAGACAAGCGCAGCAACCCCACACTAATTCAACAGCTTTGGGGTTAAACTAGGAACGTGCCCATCATAACAATCTACTCGTCTTCAATTTGTTGCCATATTAACAGTTAATGGTCATATGCAAAGAAAAACTATGCAATTCCCCTCAAAATTAGAACTGTCTAACTTTCTCCATTTGCAGAACAGTAGTTCTGTTTGAGCCCAAATATTTGCACAAACATTAAATTTAATTTCTCTAACCTATCGCTCCACATCTGGTCCTTACAGAACCCCCTGGAAAACACTTATTTTGGAGGGATGGTATTACTTCATTTTTTAAATAATTCTTAAAATCCCTATTGCAAACTTCACTTCCTTTAAAAACGCAGTTCTCAGCTGCAGTTTGCTGTAAGAACTTCCACGCAAGCCCTTCATTTTTTGATCAGAAATCCAAAATAAGAAGAAAATTAACAGGAAATCAACAAAAAGGAGAAAGTAACTTCCACTAACATTTTGCTTTTAATAGTCAAGACAACATTTATTTACATTATCTTCTTACAAGCAAAGACACTGATCTAGATGCTACAAGAGTGGGATTTTAGAAAACCAAAATGCTGAATTTAACTTTGAAGGAAAGGTAAAAAGATTTCAGACCAATGCAACCCTTACAGGTGGCTGTTCCATTCTAATATGCTCACTCTCAGCTCTGTGGCAACAGAAGACAACAGAAATAGCCTGCCGACCATGAACTCAATGAAAACTCATGAAAATGCACCATATTGTTCTTGTAGACAGCTCCTGCACCTTGAGTGTTGCCTACATTTTTTTCCACAGTACAGGAAAATGAAAGTTTTTCACCTCTAACCCCTGCTATTAAGCAGAATAGTTCTCCGCAGGATCCAGAATAAGCAGACTAATAAACACCATTTGAACACACATGCAACCCATTAGCTAACAGCAATTCTAGTTTTTCATTATTCAGCCATCACTAATTAAAGTTCTCTGCATAAGGTTCTAAATTAGTAGTACATACAGTACATCTATTTAATTGGAATTATTTTAAGTGCAGCTTGATGCAATAAACTGGTTATCTAGGTTTAAGTAAACAATTTTAATCTTCCCTTCTGTTTGTGTATTTTTTTATACTTTCCTTTTTTAAAAAAAGTATGTCTTCCACAGAAACGGCCATTGAAACACAATCTCCTATTATACACAGATTTTGGTAGAAATGTGATCGTTTCTACTAGTAATAGCCATAAGTAGGTAACTGTTTTTAAATGTATTAATTCAAATCTAAAAAACTGATTGGAAATTTAAGTTACACGCTAACCTTTCTAGCAAATACATTAAATATGACCCATGAAAAAGTGGCCTGTGCTAAAATCTACCTGTTTTGTAACTTGACAGACTTATTTTATTAATGGTGATGCTATATACATATTACTGATATATGTAATATGAGAACACATTACATGTTGTTCTGTTGATGTCACCTCATGTTGATCTGAATAATCCTAATTTTTCAGATGCTACAACAGGTTTTTTTTCAGACAACATAAAATAACTCACTTTTGCTCCACCAGGAAATTTAGATTCTTAATAAAACAAATGTTTCTAATCAGTTCAAAATTACACTAGCAGCTGTAAATCATAGAATAATTCACATTTAATTCACATAAATTAGTGTGTCTTTCTTCAAACCTCTCCCAGGTACTATGCTCATCTTTTCAACTTCCGTTGACAGTCTCTTGAACACCAATAAAGCCTTTCTATAGCTAGCCATTAAAAATATGCCCCGTAGGAAATCAGCACATCCAGTGCACACAGAACTTAAAGTGAAAGGATTTATTCCGATAAAGAAATTTCACACACAGTTGGTGATGCTAGTCAACCAGTAGCTAAAATAGCCAATCATGCAACAGAAAGATTCCCCAGAGCCCAAAATCCCTTTATACTTGACAGAAGAAATCTGCCATTTAATACATTAAAAAGGAGCAATTTGAGAGTAACGTGCACATTTTTTAAAATACTGAACACATACATCCAGGTAAGAGTTCTGCAATGAGGACCAATGTAATACCAAAAACAGTTGGCCTAATATGAAAATTATATTACACCCAGGAGGTCTGGCTAGTCTTCAGACGCCAGAGAAGTGATGTTTGCGTCCAGCAGATCACAAATAATTATTGTTCTCGTCTTTCATTAATCTCATTATTCTGACTACAGCATGATTGGAAGAAAACAAAGGAAGTACCCTGGCAATTGGAGTCGAACTTTTTACTACTCATAAAGAACTCTTATTTATAAGAGAGCTTATTCATAGAAATTTGTTACAAATTAAGATTTTTATTATTAAAAGGAATTATTACAACACATTAACTACACAACAGTCTCATAAAAGACAAGTATTTAATTGCATTTATATACACTCAGCTGAAAATAATACTTAAGAGTCCGGATGGAAACTGAAACCCTCCTGTCTAAAGTTTACATAAACAGAAAAAAGGGATGTAAGAAAAAAAGGCATTACAAATGAGACAAAAAAATCCAACAAATCACATGAACAGTCACATTTTTGACCCCACATAATAAAGAAGAAAAACAGGCAATTCACAGGCAGCAGCTGTTACAAACAAAGATTGCCACTTTTTCAGCTAAAATTTTCCTCTATTCTACAATCATTGAAGCAATGTATTTGTAATCCAGCTATGTTCCTGCCAGCTCCCAGAAACATAAAAATATTTCTGTATTTCTTAATATGTTTGTCTTCAAATTGTTTTTTACTACATTTATTTGCCACATTAGCCAAAACATGTAACTTTGGATCAAAACTTTCATTTTGGTAAGAACAGAAGATGAAAACAGAACTAATCTAGACTAATCAGGAGCAAGCTTTGTCATTCCATAGCATTTACGTTTAAGACCTATTAAACAATGTAACCTCTAAGACTGTAACTGTCACTTCTGATTCTGATTTAGCTTGTTTGATGTAAAATATTTGAGAAAAGTTGCTTTTCAATCTGCTTTGGGAAAAACCCTTGTCTAACCACAAGAACATCTGAATTCAATCATTCAGACTATCAGCGTGTAATTTGGGGTAAGTCACTCAGATTTTTTTATCATCGTTATTATTATTACTATTAATCTGTAACAAAGCAGTAACTACTGGGTGGCCCTTCCCAACAAGAACTTCAGAGTTTTGAGCAGGAACTTGGAAAGGTTATTCAAAGGAAAGTATCTATATACAACATCTGGGGGAAGGAAGAAGACTGAGAAGACAAGGACTTACTCTGGTTACCCATTTCATCAGAAACAAACGCGACTGACCCAAACCTCTCTACTTCTCTGTCTTTTCCACTTAATTTTCAAACTTTATTTGGGAAAACATGATAGTACCCTCATTCTTGGATCATGCAACTTTGATAAATAAACAGATCATCTTCTAAGACAAAAGAAAACTTTCACCAAACACCAGCGCATTTCAACAAAGACCAGTTCCACTTCAACCACGTATCTTGGACAAAAAAATTAACTCCCTTCAAAAAGGACAAAATTTAAAGGATGTCTGTATTCGTTATATAAAACAACTACAGCAAAAGCTAATCTGAATTCTTCAAAATATGAGTTAGATCTCCAATGCCTTTCGCTACAGTTCTCTTCTGCATTAAAGCTGAGAGCTTATATGCAAGCAAGACAGCAACAGCCCAAAGGAAGACTTTATAGTTCTAGCAGTAATGCTACATACTCAGCTATGTGCTTTGACACTCTGCAAAGATAACACACATAGGTAGTCCAGCCTGTTTCTAAGCAGAAGGGACTGGACTGACAATACAGATCCATTTGCAGCTCAGAATAAGTTAGTCTTTGTTCAAGATCAGTTTTAAATCAGCATACTCAAAAAACCCTATACATCTATCTCAAGAGCAACGCTGCACTCTTCTGTTAGCCAGCTATTTAGACTAAAATCATCCTTGATCTGCACCGGAAAGGTCACAATGCAATAAAACTATCTGACTCCTTACCTGTAAGTCTGTCTTCAACCATTTGGAGTCAAACCTAGCTTGAGCAGCCAGACAAAAAGATTCAGAAGACATGTTTCCTTCTCCAGCCTTCTCTCCAGGCTGGCTGAGCAGCCCAATCTGCCACAGAGTGAGAAAAAAAACAATCTAGCACACGACATAAACCACACAAGGTTATTTTTGCTCAGACTAGGAGGATGGCTTCCACTTGATGGTTAAAAATGTATCGCAGATGAGGACCTCCCTCGTTCACGTCCCCCGAAATCGCAGAGGGAGAGGAACACACACTAAGAGCGCGCTCCGAACCCCCGAAACCCCCACTCCCCTGGGAAAGGAGCCTCCCTTCTGCCGCACCGAGCGACACCAGCGGCCTAACGCTGCCCCTCAGGCCCACGAGTGGTGCATGAAATAAATAATTGATCGCAGATTACGCAAGCCGCAGGCCAACATAAAGCGATTATCAGGGTCACACGCATCCCCTCCTCCCCCGGCGGCAGCCGAAGACCGGGCCCCCCCCCGCCTCGCCGCACGACCCCCTCTCCCTGCAGCA
>VZSC01020017.1:78983-109270 GCA_013398225.1 Steatornis caripensis | reverse complement strand
GGGGCGGGAGGGGGCGGGCGGAGGCGTCGGTGCGCCTCGCGGGCGCGCCTGGAACCAAGCCGATAGTAACAAAAAACGAAGTCTCCTTTTAGGTAGAGATTAAAAAAAAAGAAAGGTTGGTGGTTTTTTTTGAAGTCGTTCTAGGGACTGTCTGCATCCTGTTCCGTCCATTTCTCGAGAAAAGCAGCTTTTAAACCTTCCAGAGCAGAAGGGTCAGTACTGAGCGGTCTGGAGGCAAACAAAACGGCGGAAACAGCGTGAAAGAGTCGAGGCTGGTGGAAACGGGGAAACGCCGCTGTGGGAGGAGGCGGGAGCACGGGTCGTGAGGGCAAGAGTTCGGTCTCTCCCAATACTGCGACTAAGGAGCCGCTCAGTAGTCGGGGGTTTGAAAGGGTTAGGGCCTCGGCCACGAGGAGGATGTCCTAAGTGCCTCGGATACTTGGCTAAGTGGAGGAGAGCTTTCTGGTGAGAATGGTTCTGAGATGCGGAGGCTCCTGGATTAATCTCACTTTTGACAGATGGGCAAAGCCGTAGCAAAGATGCGCAAAGGTCTACGTGATCTGGTCAATCAGCGAACAGAATGAAGATGACTACGAGCCTTCATCTGAAGAGCCTTCCTCTGAAGAGGACCACGCATCGGACACTTGCATATGTTAATGAATTCCAGGAGATCTCATGTTTATGTAAATGAATTCTCGGGAATGCTATGAATAGGTACGGCTTTGTAGTATGTAACCTCTGAAGGTTTACCAAATCGTTGGAGCATTTATGGAGGAGAATCCCCAATGCTACCCCGGTGCCGCTAATAAAGAATACTTGCTCAACAGTGCCTTGTGCTGTCAAGTCACTCTGTTTCAAAGGTAGCAGCGAGGTTTGGCTGACCGGACCGTGATTGGCTTTGGCCAACGTGAAGCCAGAGACTAAGTGTCAGTGAAATTCCAACAGAACCGAGACTGTTTGCTGGCATTTAGGCCAAGGTGCACAACATTTAGTTGCGGTTATTTAAGAAGCATTGTAATGAAACAGTGATTTTTGATTCTGCTGGGTTCATGTTCAAAGTAACAAGTGCACCCATGGCTTAACCGCTTAGCCTGTTGCTTACCACAGACCTCTCTTGGATCAAGATACAGTAGTCACTTTAAATAAAATACTGTACAAAATGTCTGAAGTGCCTGAACATTTATATTAAAAGATAGAAATACCCAATTTCCTCAAGTTACTTACTGAAACTTTAAAACAGGAACCTTCAAAAAGAAAAGTGGTTTCCTGTGAATAGTGTGCCCAAATGCATACATGTCCAAAGTTTTAAGTTTAACATAAGGGGACTGAAAGTTTTGTCATCCGTATCAAGTTGTCTGTACTGCCTAGTCCATGGCTAAGCAAGAGCTGCCACACCAGGATGGGAAATATTTCAGAATCTTCTTACCTGGTAGACTGGAAATATGAGAAAATAACACTAGACCAGGTTGCCCAGAGAAGCTGTGGATGCCCCCTCCCTGGAAGTGTTCAAGGCCAACTTGCATGGGGCTTTGAGCAGCCTGGTCTAGTGGAGGAAGGTCTAGTGGTTCTAGTGGAACACACCCCCTACCACGGCAGGGGGGTTGGACTCGATGGTCTTCAAAGGCCCTTCCAACCCAAACCAGCCCATGATTCCATGAAAATAGTCATATTGTCATATTCTGAGTAGGAATAAAAAACACTTTTGGTTTTGGGGTATGGAGCCCAAACCAGAAGGAATTAGTAAAACTTGGTTGAAACCACAGTGCCCACTGATTGTGTCTCCTGCTTGCTTAGGTGATTTGCACGTCAGTTCTAAATAAGATACTTTGCATGTGCAACATTCACTGCCATTTTTTGTTTGACTCTCCAAGAAGAATATCTTTAGACAATCTGCATTTATTTCAGAGAGTTTTCTTACTTTTATTAAATAACAAATGGCGATAGC
This sequence comes from Steatornis caripensis, assembly GCA_013398225.1. Classification (NCBI taxonomy): domain Eukaryota; kingdom Metazoa; phylum Chordata; class Aves; order Caprimulgiformes; family Steatornithidae; genus Steatornis; species Steatornis caripensis. The sequence goes on along the minus strand of VZSC01020017.1, from coordinate 107,325 downwards.
CTTTTGCTGGTATTCTGAATAATTTGAAGAGTGCATAACTAGCTAAACTGTTAGACTTGTATCATTGGCCCAATTAGCAGATACGCACTCACTTCAACAAAAATCAAAACGTATTTGGGTGCAGTAACCGTGGAAATTCGAAGCTAGAGATACTTCTGAAGAATTTATGGATTATTTTCTATTTGCAGGTTTAGATTTCATCTCTGATGAATAATTTTTGTTTGCATTTGAAATGTACTGTAATAGCATGGTGCAATCTCAAGTGGCATTCTCATTTATAAAAATATGTACCCACCAAATTTTCAAGGGGGAAAAGCATGTCTGGTACAACAACATAAGTACTTTGATAACATTATCAAAAATAATTTTATTTTTACAAATAATCAGAAAATTCAAAGGCTCTGGAACCTGAAGTTTGTCTCTATAACAGTATTTGCAGTATTAAGTCTATCAATAACTTCTTCTGATGTTATTTAAATAACAATGCCATGTTGTTTCACTTCAGACTGACCAAGGTAATAAAGGTGATGCATGGTTCTGACAGACTTTGAAAGGCAAGTTCAAGCCAAACAGTTGATGTGTTACCACACCAAGCCTTGTGGTCCACTCTTCTCATGCACATTTCCATCTTAAAGCAGGGTTATATGATCTTGCAAATCAGTTCTTAAGCCATCATCCTTTGTGCCCCAGCTTGCTAAAGTAACCTACTTTACACTCAAGAAAAGCATTAGGTGGATCTGAGGTCCCTGCCTTAGAGACGCTGACATCCTCAGGAGCTGCAGGGCAGACTGCTAGTGAGGTGAACGTAAATTCATGTCTCTGCTTTCACTGCAAATCTGCCAAAACCCTCGCACATCTTTCTTGCTTCCTCCAGAGAAATTGATGGATATGGAAAAATCTGGTTTCCATGGACCGACACAGTCAATCATTTACATGGATGCCATCCAGAGGGACCTTGACAAGCTTGAGAGGTGGGCCTGTGTGAACCGCATGAAGTTCAACAAGGCCAAGTGCAAGGTCCTACACATGGGTCAGGGCAATCCCAACCACAGATACAAGCTGGCAGAGAATGAATTGAGAGCAGCCCTGAGGAGAATGACTTGGGGGTGTTGGTTGAGGAGAAGCTCAAACTGAGCCAGCAAAGCATGCTTGCAGCCCAGAAAGCAAACCGCATCCCAGGCTGCATGAAAAGAAGCATGGCCAGCAGGTCAAGGGAGGTGATTCTCTCCCTCCACTTCCTCTCATGAGACCCCACCTGGAGTGCTGTGTCCAGCTCTGGATCCTCAGCACAGGAGGCATGGACCTGTTGGAGTGGGTCCAGAGGAGGGCCATGAAGATGATCAGGGGCCTGGAGCACCTGTCCTATGAAGACAGGCTGAGACAGTTGGGGTTGTTCAATCTGGAGAAGAGAAGGCTCCAGTGAGACCTTACGGCAGTCTTCCAGTACCTGAAGGGGTCTTACAAGAGATCTGGAGAGAGGCTTTTTACAAGGGCATGTAGTGATGGGATGAGGAGTAATGATTTTAAACTGAAAGAGGGTCGATTTAGATTAGATATTATGAAGAAATTCTTCGTGATGAGGGTGGTGAGAGACTGGACGAGGTTGCCCAGAGAAGCAGTGGATGCCCCCTCCCTGGAAGCATTCAAGGCCAGGTTGGATGGGGCTTTGAGCAGCCTGGTCTAGTGGAAGGTGTCCCTGCCTGTGGCAGGGGGGTTGGAACTAGATGGTCTTTGAGGTCCCTTCCAACCCAAACCCTTCTGTGATTCTCTGTGTCCGCTTCTAGGCATATGGTCAAATCACTATTATTACACATTAATGCAAAAAGTAAATACATCAGAATGAAAGGCACACAAAATCCACGTGGTCACATTTTCTGGTCCACCTCTTAGAACACCTACAACCAATACAGAGTGCTCTGAAAATGTCTGGCTCTGGGCAGGAGATCTCTCCTTTGTTCTAACTGTGGTGGAGAAGTCATACCAGCTTCTACAAGGGAAGAGGTGCTGTAGAGGTGCAGGATGTAGAGAAAATGGTAGCAATGCGCATGGGATCTGTGTAAACCATGAAAGGCCGAAGAATATAGGGCTGGTAGCATGAACGGTGCCTTCCCCTCACCTCCATGCAGGGCCAATTTGTAGCAGTCAGGCAGACCTGAGGAGATGGGGAAGAACAGACACTAATTGAATAAAATAAAGCTATCGCAGTAATCCGAAGCAGAACCAGCAGAAGGAAGTGTGTTTGGACAATCTGAGCCACCCCATATTTCTTTTTACTTCACTTGTAACGATGGGATCATAAGTATTGACAAGATCGGTCTCAAAAACTGAGTCAATTGCATTCTTGGGTGACTAAATCCAAAACCTTAAGAGCCAATGAACAAATGGTGGGAATGAACTTTTTTTTTAATCAAAAAGGACCAAAAATAAGCAAGTATATGTTTACATAAAAATACTATCTAGTCCTACCTGCAGACCTTTTAGGTATAATCATCAAATCTTTATAGATTAATAACTATTTTAAATTTGTGAGCTCTAGGAAATCCACTCTAGTTGTAACAGCAGTGGAATGTGGGGCATGTTTTTCTGTCATTAGTGAATATCAGTAATTGTTATGCATGCGAGTGGGACACAAAACTATCTCTGTAAGAGTAGTGCCTAACTGTTCACTGCAAGACAATGCCTTTTTTGTTTGTAATTTTTTTCAAGAGCCATTTGTGTTGAGCTCTCCCACTGAGTTTGGAAGCCTTTGTGTATTGTTATCCACAAAATGCAAAATCCAGCCCACTCAGGGCTTAAAACAAGTCTCAGTTTCCTGGCTTACTTCTCAGTGATTAAGGCTTTCCCAAAGGAAGTGGGATACTTCTACAATTAACTTTCATTATTTTAATACTCTCTGAACTGAACTCTTGGACAAAATTTCAGCTTTATACAATTAAAAGCTCATGATGAGGCCCGTTATTACTTTATTATATTATTTGCAAAGAATGCCATCAGTTCAAAATGGTCAATACATATTATTATGCCACACCAGTGCTTTCTACAGGGGGAAAACAGGATAGTAAGGCCATAAGAGGATTCTCCTCTTTCCCACACACCCTAGCATTCTGAATAGTCACAATGGCACTTACTACTAGCCATTTTTATTACTGAATGAATTTTATTCACATAAGGAAAAGAAAAACCAAAGGAAGAAACTTCCGTGTTGAAAAACCCAAGCCTCTTGCAATCAATATCCTCATTCCTCATGGACAATGAAACAAGATCTTCTGTCTCTGTGCAAGGCTTCCTGCTCCTTTCTCACTTTCAGTGGTAACAGCCCTGCTCCTTCTCATCTTTTTCTCTAATATATCTCTGTTCCAACCTATATCCTTCACATTCATTCACACTTCCACGATGATCTCGCTCCTGCCTTTACTGGGCAGTGCTACATACCTCTTCTAGATTGGGAACTGTATTGTTCCTCGACTAAACAGGATTAGGTTAACCCCTCTCTACCTTTTTTAACCCTGATTTTCAGTAATGAATATCATTTACACCCAAAATTTCCACAAGTTCTTCTCCTGTGACAGTTTTTCTTTGCAAAAACAGTCTCGTGTGAATCATAGTATATTGTGCAGCTGGCACAGCTCGATTGCAGAGGTGGTGTTGGAAAAGCAATTCAGAGTAGAGAGAACTGAAAAAAAAAAGAAGGATGGAGCAAGTAAAAACTGTCACAATAAAGCCACAGTTTCCACAGGTAGCTGATTAGAATCCATTGTTAATTACATTTTGCATAGTTAATTATTTTTAAAATTGGAATGAATCCTGTGCTTGTTAAAGCAAGCAGTAACGTTTTCACCGGCTTCATTATGCTCAGAAATTCAGCCTCTTATGTCCTTTATTTTAGTCATCTAGTACCAACCATGCTAGTTTTTAGTATCCCAGAAAAACACAGTCCCAAAAGTTTGCTTTCCAGGTTATGTCTTCTGTTACAGAGAAGAAAGTTTGTTTTGCTTCCCCCGAGGCCAGCCCCAGTGTTTCTATCCAGGGAGTCTCTCGCTTTGCAGCCCAAACCAGTCTGATCTGATTTCATCCTACATCTCTGAACTCAACGACAATAATGAATTATCTGTGGCTGGTTCTGTTATTCCTTTAAATTACCAATTCAAAGTAATCACTTCATAAAATATTTGAGACGGAGGTTGTTCTCTGACTTGCAAAGTAGCGTTGGAAATGCCAGCTTGACTACGCTCACTAGACAGATCTTCAGGAGACTTTGGAAATAACCACTGCAGCAATGTTCAGATACCCATTGCAGACATGTTGAAATTAAAAATATTTGGTATACAGCAAGGAACATATCAGGAATTCGGACGAAAAAATATATATTCCATATACTAAAAAATAGCAACCTCCATAAGCTCTCTTTTCATTTTTCAAATTAAATATAATTATTAACTTAAAGCCAAGCAGAAAATGTTTTCTTTTAAAAGGCTTTTTCAATTACAGGAATATTCTGTATCAGATTTGCTAATAATGCCAGCTAAAGATATATTTCAGTACTAAGCTATGCTCATTAAACCGTTCACCTACAAATAGTAGATGAGGGTGGTAAAAATCAACATGGTATTACACTGGAAATTGAAATATATCCTCACCATTGTACTAATCTGTATATCGAGGGCAGAATGATTCTGTATTATCATAATACCATGTAAATAGATTATCAGTATTCGAATATATTCTGATGGGAGGCTAGTTGCCTAGTTAACATTTACAAATTAACCCATCAATGGGCAACGCATCATGCTTCACAGTAGCTTAATATGATGGATGTTCAGTAGGCACTTTGAGCAGCAAGAACTTTTTGAATTTTTAGATTAAACAAATAAACAAGAATGTTCCACCGTTTTTTCTAAATTATTATGCACAGGATAACTCATTGCAGAAGACTTATAAACAAAATGGAAATTATTTGGCAAAATGCGAAAAGCATTAAATCCATTAGATCTCTGAAATAAAAAAGTCTACGCCATTTAGTTTGGGTAGGTGGATGCACTAGGATGAAACCTTACTAGACAGAGATGGGAACAGTATCCTTTAGCCAATAACCAAAGCATGAGAAAAATCTCCTAATATATAAGAAGGAAGCGTGATGCTAATTTTAATTCTTTCCATTTAGAAGCTACCAAGTATCGAGTTTCTCCTAATGCCTGGAAGGTGGCCAAAGCCACTTTAGCTTTTATACATTGCCTAATACATAGGGAAACACTGTATGAATGCTGATAGAAATCTTTACTCATTAAAGCAGGAAAGGAAGAAGTATTTCTACAAAGGATTTGTTAACCTAGAGCGATATGGTATCCTTTCATACAAAAATGCTTCATAAGGAAAAAAAACTTTTAAAAAAAAAAGTTAGAGCATGTTGAACTTAAGCCATGTTTTGTCCTTGCTGCAGGGTGATGGGAGAGGCATTTGCAGCAGAATAGAAAGGTCAAGGACAGATTGGTCGAAGCACAAGCCCGGGGATATTGGCCGGGGCAGGAGGAGGAGGGAAGGGAATCAAGATAAATTGTTAGGTCTGTCCTTAATACGTAAAATTAATTCCAGTCCAAAACACCATCAGTCTACTTGGCTTATGAATCAGGCAGCTGTCCACAGCTTGCTTTCCACAAATGTGTGAAAACAATTGTGGCGAATCTCTGCTGTGTTTCTCCAACATACCCATTTATAAAGGGAATTTTTTGCATCTCTTCTGTTTTGCCAATCCCCACCCCAACTTAGTACAATTTCAGAAACGTTTTATCCTCGAAGGAGATTCACATGATATTTCGGACATGGTAATGTATGTTGTGCCCTTAAATTTGGGGGACTGGATGCCAACAGTTTTGTTGATCTAAAATGAAGTATTTAGTTCAAACAGAGAGGAAAACAATCTACCAAGACAACATGCGCCTCAGCTTGTTCTGGCGCTACTTTTCTGTTGATTTTGCAGTGTGCAAGCACAATAAACTGTTGCAGTCAACAGCATTCGCACCTGTTATATTTTCTGCTTTCAGTACAAGAGTATTAACACTACTAACTACTATACAGCAGTTGGACCCGTCTTTTAATGCTTTCTTCAGAGCCGTAGTTTTGTGTCACCTCTCAACCAGATCACAGATTTGTCTCTATGCCATGTCATTTCAACATACCTGTTACTGATATTTTTGAAAAATTAGACCTTGAATGTCTTTTTCATCTTATCTCGTTCATAATCCTTTGAAGAAAATTATAGCCTGGGAAACTGAAACGCTGGGAAATAAGCTGCTATGAATCTTCTCTTCCAAACTAATTTCAAATTCCTGCTCCATTTACAGACAGTATATAAGATTTTAACAAACATTTATGAAACCTTTGCTATAAGGTTGACTGCTCCACTGTGATAGAAAGCTGAGATGTCTGTGCTGTGGTAGTAAGACTCCAGCTTTATCACAAAGAAGTTTGGACTTCTTCTACAGGGTCCCTGCCACTCACACAATGGCTTCCAGTAATTGTGTGTACCTTTGGCTCTGTATACACATGCATTTCAAAACACTAAATGAATGTCTTCCTCCTCCACCACACGGATTCCTGCTCCTACTTCTGTCCCAGATGGACTCTAACTTTCGACATAATACATCTGAGATGGCAATGGTTTTTCACAGTTTTTAGCCTTTTGTCTCTCATGCCATCAACGCTCTCAATTACTGATGGCATTTTAAATTCTTTTCAGTTGCTTGTTGATTCTCTTCTTTCTCTGATATTGTTATTTATTAACATAGCCTCGAGAGGACCTAACAAAATCTGAGCTGGCTTTGAAAGTAACATACTACATTTGAAACCAGCACCAAGAAGTAAATCTAGTTTTACAGCCTGTTACATTTGTAATGAACTAGTTCTGAGGCTGACATTAATGAAGTTGTTTATTAATATGCTATTAATGAACAACATTTCAAAGGTAAGAAGATCATAATCATGCTACTCAAATCTTAAAATCTTCCTTCCTGTTTTGAGGACAGACAGCTCCAATCCCATTTGAAACCTGCAGCTGTATTTACTTCTTCTTGCGTAATGCAACAGCAGACACAAAGTTTGATGTAGAGTAAATCAGATATAACTGGTTTACAGAGGTATAAACTAGATGTAATTGAAGGGGTATCACCAGGATTATACATCTAAAATATAAAAGTATCAGAAATAATCCTCTAGAAACATGCTATTTTTATTATGATCAGTGACCCTCAATTCTCCTCCCGCTTTTACTGCTGTGAAATACAGGCAGGATTCATCTCGGCTAGTATCATCCACTCTAAGCTAGCACTTTGGACTACTTCTAGTGCAAGTGACAAGGGATAGACACCTCAAATGCAACTCATTGCACCCTAAAGCAGGATGGAGGAATTGCACTCAGCGGTACAGGCATCTCCCTACTCACTACACAGTAAAGGAAGACAGTGAAGTGAATTCTACAGCAAGATAATAAGGCTGGAAGAATGGACCGTCACTGATAATGCTGAGAGTAAAATCTTGTCCTGGATCTTTCAATGATCTTTCAGAAAAATACACAATACTATTTTTTATAGAAGAAGGAAAGTCACAGGACTCTGATCTCATTTCTAAAATCAATTCTAATGAGTTAATTCCACTCACTCCAGTTATGTTAGTCCTGTTAAGTTGTGATGGAGCTGGCTTACTCCCAGGAAATTACAAACCAGCTTCAGTTTGCATTTTATGTGTTGTTTTGACAGTAGAATTCTCTGTTCAGAAAATGCTAGTTCAAAATTGTCACTACAACTTCCCTGAAGTATCAGAATAGTTTTCCAGCAGAGAATTATGCTACTCAAGTTTAAACAAATTTTATTAACCAAAGCCACCACAGCAAAAATAGCAGTACAAAAGCAATGCTTCTTGTCCTATTAAGTTTTCGTTGTTTAACAGAAAAACAACAAGCTAAGATAAAATATTTCACATGTATATAAAAAACAAGTTAGAAAAAAGTCATTCCAAAATAGAAGATGACAATATATGTAACGAAACAGTTAGGCAGTCCACTTGGGAACCTGCTGGGGAGAAAGAACATCCTTCGAGCCAATAGCCACAGGTCATCATTTTCTCAGAGCTTCAGCCAACATGAGTTTCACTAGGAGGTACCTTTTACTGAAGACTGTTCTACCGTGAGATTCTTCTCTAACACAGATTCTCCATCACTGAGGAGAAGATCCACAAACATCCATTTTATAAGTTGCTTTAGCACATTCTGACCTTTAATCCTGGTGTGAAACCATGCTGGACAGGGGCGTTAGAGCAGGTTGTTCTCTGGGGTCTTCCTGCTTTCTTACTTCATTCAGTCTGTGGATACAAAAGGAGGCTGCAAACAGAAGTGTATGAAGTCTATTTTCATTATTCATTAAGTGGTTAATAATAATTTGCTTCTGTCTTTCCTTCTGGGTACCAGATACAGGAGCTATTCAGACCACAGTCCAAAAAGGCCAGTAGGTCCTTTTCAGTCCCTTTACAAAGTTCAGGGAGTTCTTCCACCATTTATTGCGGGGCCATCACTAGGAGAAGCAACACTGCACGGAGCAGAGTAGAAGAGATAAAGCTTGACTATCACAGAGTGAAGGCAGATTGAGTTGGGAAAAAAAGGAAGAGCTAAAAAGGCCTGCCCATGCAAATGTTGCTGCACAGCAACCAACTCATGGCCTAATGTTCCACCTTCTGCAGATTGTGTGGAGTATTAGAGACATTGTTGAGGTAATATCCTTACCACAACTGTGTCAATCCCCTACCTATAATAAGCATATTAAGGCAGGAGATGGGGGACATACATGGCTGTACATTTTCTCGCAGATGTTTCAAGTGCTCAGAAATTAGCGTAAGTTTTTATTATCTTCAACGTTCTGAGTAAACATATTTTATGTCTGATTTTATCATCTTTTGCTGTTCTGTGGAAGAGTTGCACGCTGTCTTAGCTGTAAGTTGCCTTCCCTGGCAGAGGCCAATGGAGCCACAGTTACCCAACACCTTAGCTCTTCATCAGCAACTAACAGACCTCCAACTAACTAACTAAGTGTCGTAAGTGGCTTCACAGATGATACTTTGAGTGGTCAAAACTACATATGGGCAGGAGTTCCGCAGGCTTGCGTTTATACAAACAGCTATCATTTCAGTAGCTGATTCCTCTGCATGTAACAAAGGCTTGCTGACGGCTGGCTCTGGTCAAGTGGCATTTCAGTAGCAATGAGGGCATTGATATAGCTTTACTATTTCACTGCTCTAATGCAAAAAGGAAATCATTTTAGTCTCAGGTCTTTTACAGCTGCTTCTGCATTACTAGACCACATTTTGGTACATAGGATATATTTTAGATTACAGTGATCACAAAGACAGACAATTTGTATAGACTCTAAGTGATGCTTTGCCTTACTTCACTGGCATGTAGTGCCTGGTGTTAAATCTACATGAGAGTCTTGCTAACAAGACAAGTTTAGCTGGAAAGGGCTGCTATTGGGCTAAATTAAGTTAGATTTTGACACTTAAAGCATTAACTGTCCATTATGTAACTGCAATAGAATTTAACTCCTCACTAATTTTAGTATGTCCGCAACTATTACCACAACAAAATAAAGAAGAATAATAATTGAAAAAGTACAAAACAAGTAACTCTGCCAATGAAAATTACTTTGCATGTATTAATTCATCTCTGCTGTTTAGCTTTTCAGAGCCTTGTTTCAGAGCTGTGCTGGTGATACAGAGTAAATACGATTTTGCACTGTAAGACATTTTTGCCTGTTATGCAAATATTACATTCAAATTTAGCTCTCAGCAGCATCCCATCTCACACCCATCCTGGACATGAAAAGAAATGACAAATGGTGTACAGTTAGTCTCCATTATCAACCCAGCTGGTAAATAAAGTAACAAACGATACTTTTTTTTTTTCTGATTAGTGCCATTTATAGTGAAAGCATCTTGCAGATCCATCTTAAGTACTTTATAGAATTCATCCTCTAAGTTAGAGATTAAAACTCTTGAGCAGTCCTGATTTTCTGTGTGTGTCTCAAGATTATTACCGTGCCATGCAGACCACACAAGTTTTACTATTTTTATCACTGTAATGTGTAGTAATCTGTTGTGGACTTTACTAATAATATATCACCCAATTTTTTTTAGGTTGTTTTTTTTGATTTGGTGCAATTCTGAACTAAATTTGTATTCCTGACTTCTCTTATTCATCTTATGAATGTTGATGTAAACATTTATTTTGGAATTCATTCAAAAGCCAATGTATTACACGACAGCATGTAATAACCACAAGGTTTCCTTAACCAACAAGGTTCAGGAAAGTACAGAAGAGCAGTCGCAGTACAGTGATCATTAGAAGGCACTAAAGGAAAATTGAATACTGGAACCAAACAGCACAGCCCAAAACTTCTGGAGGAGAGGCGGGCTGGTAGCCATCTGTTTGACCACTATCCACTTGGATGAGATGTTACGGACTCTGCCTTTGCAAGTCACGTCATTCAAACTCTGCAAACATTTTCTATTCTACTGTACCGCTGTGTCACAGCTAAGTCTGGAACAATTTTATTGTTGCTTATTTTAAACAGAACCTCTCATAAATTACTTAGATTGCTAAAAATACCATGATTTACAATATACTGCGTAAGCAAATGAATGACCTCCAGAGGACTTTGACAAAAATCAATTAAAAATTTCTGGGTTGCAGCAACCAGATGGCCAAAGCTGATACCACATCTGGGCTGCTGAAAGTTTTAAGCAAACCCTGTAATCTCAGTGTGTAAAAATACTACAAGAAAAATCTCAGATGATCTCAATGAACTTGAAAAACCCCTCTTTTGTTCTAGAACAGGCTTATTGGAGTAAAGGATCAATGCCCGGGAGAAGAGCCAGAGATTTATGCAATCGCTGCATTTGAAACTGTACAACAATTAGGGTTAACAGCTTGGCTTATTTTATGGAACTTGTCCACTTCACCATACCCAGGACATTGCGGAGATCAAGGACAGGAGAGGGTGATTTTTACTCACCCTAGCATTATTGGACAGCATAAAGATTTTCGGAGCTGCAGCACTGGCTAGGTGCCTTACAGATAAATACATTTTTGTTTCCAGTACTCTACCCATATATTTAGAGGTCGCATTACACTGCAGCAGTTAAAAAAATGCACTAAATAAGTACACATTGCAAAAGACCTGTTAATTTCTAGGATACATGAAAGACCTCCTGTCACGATGAAAACAGGGTATTTCTACTATAGTCACAATGACATTCCTTGGCTTCAAGGAGGTAAGAGGTATGGTGACTAGGAGCCCATTTAAGTGGTTGATTCAATGTCTTTCTTGTACAAGAGTGCTCCTTCCTCGCCATGCAAAAAGAGCAGCTGAAATGTTCACCTTGTGTATTTTTATTAGAAAGGGTCACAGCCATAAGTTTCCTGGAGTTCAAGTATGGTCACTTTTGCCTCCGTGTCCAAGGCCTGTTTATATAATTTAAGGGATGCCGGACTAGCCCAAGCCCTGGCTCAGTGACTGTGTCGCGTGATGCAGCTGAGTCTGTCAAGAGCAAAGCCCCAACAGCCTGGAGTACGGCTATCGAGCTGAACAAACGCTGCCTGAGAGCAGCCCGAAAGCCACACACCCTGCGTGTGGGGCGGTGGGCGGTGAGCGTTGGTTCGCACAGTGGGAGAGGTTCTGGGGGCTGTGGGCTTCTCTGCAGCAGAGGCAGAAGGGAGATGCTTGCCAGCATTTCAGGGCAGTGATGAGTCAGCCAGAATGCTGCGAGGTGGGATCGAGTGGGTCGGGTGCTGTAGTCCATGAGAACAAAGCTACTGGAAACGGTGGAGCAGGAAAGAATAACACGAACCAAGAGATGGCGTTAAACTCCTGGCCTTAGAACCAGAAAAGCCTAATGGTGCAGATTCTAACAGGATGGGAATTATAATACTGCAGTGCAATTCAGGACCAAGAAAAGGAAACTGTGGCTGTGATTGCTGTACTGCCTGCTTGCAGGTGAACAAGGGTTCTTCTTCACTAAGTCTGATCAACTCCCATGCTGTTGCATTGTTATCTTCCAGATCTTAAACAAACATAACTTTTACAACTTGCTCATGCTTACAATTATAGGCCTGAATTTCAGAATCATTACATCATCCAGTCCATTTTTCAGTATGGCATAGGCTGTAAAATTTTATGCTTTTGGGATCAAACACAGATGGCATAAAATATGTACCCAGCCTAGATGTGAAGCCATCAAGAGGCAAAGGTCTGTCAGAGGACTGAGTGTATCCTCCTCCAGTTCCTGGAGGTCTGGCTGCTTGGGCTCCAGGCTGATCTGTAGTGCAGCTGTCCAGCCTTGAATGAGAACTGCAAGGAGCCTTGGTGGTGGGTCACACCTCCTCTCTCAGGAGATGCTTTTTAAGATGTGACTCTTGCCCTTGGTCTCTGCCTAAGCTACATGGCAGCTCCACCATGCCTGGGAAGTACCAATGATACAGACCTTGACCTGCTATCTTGACTTCCAGGCTTGACCTCGGACCCGATTCACCACTTTGGACTTTTCCAGTGATCTGGACTGTTGGATGAACCTGGTTATACTCACCCTGCTGGGGGACCGCACCCCTTGTCAGTGAAGTCACTGCCCCTACCTGCCCTGCTGTCACACATACCTGGCTCCCCTTCCTTTGCAGGGCATCTTACGGTTGGTGCTCTCTGACCAGATTGTCCGTTACTTCCCTTGGGAGTTTGCTCCAGTAGGTCATCACCACTGCTAAGAAAAATCAAAGAAATACACCCCTTTCTAACTAGTAACTACTCATTCTTGCTGCTTTTCCCACTGAACTGAAGAACATCAATACCCCCAATGAAGGAAAGGATTATATGTTTTGATCAGATCACCCTTTGATTGCCTGTTGAGATGTAAACCAAGTTCTTGAAGTCGCTCACTCTCAAAAATTTTCTTTTCTCTCTCAATTTATGTACAAGTTTTTCCTACATCACTAACTTTTCAACGTGCTTTTAAAACATTAGGAGCAGAGCTACACATCCTATCTCACTGTGCTATGTACAGTGCATCATACAGAGATCCTATTCTGTGTCACATTGCCTGCTTCCATAAGTCTTCTTTACTCTGGCATGTCAAGATTGCACATTCAGGTGCTTGTCCATGAAGGTGCCTAATCCTATTCACGGTAAAGTGCTTTTGAGGATACACTTCCCCTTCCTCTTCTTCCTGAGCTCCCACCCTGCTTCTGCCGGTGGTAATTTGCCTTTCTTGTTCTTTGGCCGAATTTGACAAAACCCAGATTATGTGACAGTGCAGGTTTTGCTGCATGATGGGGCATTCTTCCCATCCCTGTGTTGTCTGAAAGTTTCATTTTCTGCACGGTGGGACTAGTGCAGAGCCCCACTAGAGCATGTCTAGTCAGTGATTCCACAGTGACAGCTATATGAGTGTGTATTCATGATCTCAGTATCTCTCAGTTACCCCCGACTATTTCATCTGATATGTACTTGAATAATGTTGTATAAACCTATTTCTGGTCAAAACAAAGTCTTAAGAAAGTTACATATGTTAAATATATACAATTACTTTTATGAAATTTGTCGTCTCATCAAAGACGAAGATCTGTTTTTCTTAACAAAGAAGCTTTCCAAATCTCCTTACATTGATCCCTTCCTACTCTTTTGTAGTGTAATGCTGTATCAGTTTCCCCCCTGTTATTTTGCCTACAATCACTGTCAATCCCACAAACCTAATTATCCCAAAAGGATAGGTGATTTCCATGGTATTCCCAGATGTATCAGTATAGGCAATGCAGAGATCATCTCAAATATCTCTGTGGCAAGTTACTTAGACCTGCTGATGCCAAAGTGTCCATGGAAAGTTGAACACGAAGATAGCCTAATTTCACATCCTTTGGCTCCTGAAAGAGAAAAATAGGGCTTTTAATGATGCCGTGAGGCCAGAGGAGTACAATGGGACACACACTGCTGTTGGCTGGAACTGCTCAGACAGGTCCTATGTAGTTGAAGGACTGGAGTTTAACTCTTCAGCCCCAAAGAGCTGACTGTACGAAGCCTGGAAGACAATGAATTCAGATAATCATTACGCACCCCGTGTCTGCACCACCGACAGGCTGACACCACAGCAGTTGGGCACAGAGTCTTCAAAACCAGTAGGCAGAACTGCCAAAGAATGTGCCCCCTTTCCTACATACATTATGAACTTACTACACAAGGACAAATGGCTTGTGTAGTATGGTGAAGAGATCTGGGGGTAGCTCGTAAAGAGTTTTTTCTTTTTCATGCCAGAGAAGATGGAAGTGATGCTGCTGCACTAGCCCCTCACCCATGGCATAGCAGGAAAGGACCTTACCTGCTGGATAGAGACAGGGCTAACAGAGTTATCCACGCCTGTTGCCCAATGTTGACTTAGATTTGTACTCTTTAATCACAATGAAAAATAGCTTTAAATTTTTCTTCATAATATCAGAAGCTCAGCCTATTTCTGCCGCCCATCATCCTTTCAGAATCCCTTCCACTTTATCAAAACACCCACACATTTACACTTCAGACTGACTTATTTTTTAATATTTATTTCAGCATCCTTAAACTACATTTCTGGACCAATGCCAGTCTCAGCTGTCTCTCTAAGGAAATTAATTGAAGTCATATCCCATCTTGTCCTCCTGCTTTTATTTCTCTATCATACTTTTCAGAAATCTGTATTCATTTGGGACTGTTTTGAGAGCTCAGTGCTCCCTGAGTTTAAACCTAGCTATTGTTCATTTCTCCCTGGTCTCTTAACTGCAGCTATTCCTGCAACACCTTTTAAGAGTTAACCAAAAAAAATAGCCATTTATAATTGCAAAATTCACATGGAATATTACCCTAATGTTTTTTAGCCTCAGCCTAATATCGTATTTTATAGTAGACAAAGTATTCTTAATTATTGTCAAAATTATCTTAAGCTTCTGAACGAGGAGACGGATGGCTCTGCTTTTGGTATGAAAGCCAAAAAAAGCTCAAGGTCTTGCCTCCTCTGACTCACTGTCGATATAACATGTCTCTAATATTGGCAAACGTTTGCCCCAAAACTGCTCTGGAGCTGAGTGGCCAACCTTTTTCCCCAGAAGGGGTCTCAGAAACAGAAGGTGTCTCATTCTCTGACTTGAGGAAGCTAACAGGCTTTATCCTCTCCTTTAATGAAGGGGCAGAGCAGAGAGCAGCACGTGGCCTGCGTTAATCCCAGCGCAGGTGCGACGCCAGGCACCTCTCATGCACAGTTCATGCTCCTTGACTTTACAGCTGTTGCCGTAATGCAGCACATTTTCAGCAGCATCACAAACTGCTCCTGCTTCATCACTCCAGAGATTGAGCCAAGAAATATAATTAATGATTTATATGTAGGATACCACCGTGAGCAGGAAAACAAATGATTCAGTGCCTCTGTCAGCATTAGTCTTACTAGAATTGTTGGATGAGTTCATTTTTACTTCCTTGTCTTTCAGAGACCAACAGATCCTTTTCCAGGGATTATTCTGGGGGAAAAAAAAAAAAAAACC
This sequence comes from Steatornis caripensis, assembly GCA_013398225.1. Taxonomy (NCBI): domain Eukaryota; kingdom Metazoa; phylum Chordata; class Aves; order Caprimulgiformes; family Steatornithidae; genus Steatornis; species Steatornis caripensis. The sequence goes on along the minus strand of VZSC01020017.1, from coordinate 91,739 downwards.
AAAACAAACAAACCAAAACCCAGACTTCTGGTTGTACTTGGACTTGAGGGAAAAAAGAAAAAAAAAAGGAAATTTTCAGGTGAAACAAGCATTTCTCCCTTTTTCTTCATGCCTCAGGGCCAGCAGGTCTCATTTCCAAGTCATCTACTCATACAGTAATTTCACAGGAACTGGATTTGGGCAGGGGAAAGATTATCTGTGAGGAACAGGGAAAGGACTCCTGCCTGTTTTAACAGGGATTATCCTCAAGCTTTATTTTCTAAGGGCAGAAAGGGCTATTAGAGACGTGTGCTGACTCTACCTTCCAGTAAGAAGCAGCAAGGGCCATAAGTGGCTGCCTTCCTAGGCAGCGCGGTTCCCCGACGTAGTGCTTTCAGGGACTCACCTGCCCGTGCTGTTTTTAGCGTCTGCTATAGATAGACCTAGCCACTCAAAGACACATCCATTCTCCTCAGCAGCATCCGCTCGTTTGCTGAAAGCAAACCTCCTGCAAATCCCATTCCTCAATAGGCAAGTGAGTCCTCCAGAAGAGAATTCAGCTTTGACATTTACTGGCAGCAAAGAGTCCTTGAGAAGCAAGGGGGTGATTAATTGTCATCTAACCCTGCCTGCCTTTAGCCTGCAGTCTGCTTCCTGCTGCCTGTGCTCTGGGCTTCAGGGAAGGGCCTGAAGGAAACCTGGACAGGTGGGAATTCCCATTCAACACTTCCTTTCCTTAAATCTTTTCCCCTCAGGCTTTAGGAATAACAGGCTACACATATATTTATTTACACATAGGTTAATAGTACAAGGAAGCATATGTATTTGACTGTCTCAATGTCTGATGCATTAATATATTAAGCCTTAACTCTGTAATGATACAGACCTTCTGTTAAGTTTCCTTTAAGGCAGAAATGGCATCACACTAATATTGCATACGGTTAAATTCTCAGTACAGGAATCTGTATCAAAATATATGACCCTCTAACTTTAACTCGGTCTCCCTTGGGTTGAGACCAAGAATGAGAAATTCGAGCTGAAGTGCATCATTCAAAGTTACCAGAAAGCAAAAAGCGTTTACCTAGCACACATCTTAACAATTGTATGAAAGATTGCATAGCTGATTTTTTTTTTAGCACAGACTAGACCATAAACATCTCGCACATTAGTCAGCACTTACACACAGCAAGTGGTAGAATTAGGAACACTCCTCTCTCTCTGTTTTCAAGAAGATTGCTCACAAAAGTACCAGACAAAGAGCAGACAGCCTACCCAGCCTCTCCTTAAAACAGAGCTAAAGCCCCAGGAGGCAGCAGGCACTGTAAAGCCCTGAAGCTCTTTTAGTAGAGGAACAAGTAGGTCCTTTGTTCTCCTCCAGACCTTTCCCTTCTCACAGATACATCTAAGGGTTTATGTCCCACCTGAACTTCAACAAAGTTTGCATATACCATGGTTTCACCAGTTACAACTTCCAGTGAATGAGAAATCCTTTTAAAATATCTTACTGATTTAAGCATTAGTAGGGTAGTTGAACATAAAATACCTAACTTATGATGGCCTTAGTCTGCATGCAATGTAAATAACAAGCTGTAGGCTCCACTATCTTCATATAAATGGCAATCCTTAAAATAAAAGGGTAGGTACAAGTAGCATTGTGTTTTGGTACGGAGATTCACAAGATTAGGAATGTTGAATGTCATGGCTGTAGGAGCATCCACAAACCTTTCTCCGTGGCTTAGAGGGCCATGAGTCAGCCAAGAGCAGTGCTGGATTTCCCTCCTTCCTCCCTTGTGCCTGAAGTAAACATGCTAAAGGGCTCCTGTGTGAATCTTGTGTGTTGTAGCGGAGCAATAACACCCAGCCTTAGATCTGCTGGGTGATCCATATTAAAAAGACTTGAAAATGTGTCCTTTGAACCATGGGTTCCCCTTAATTTCTCTGAAGTCTAAAAGCACCTCACAGTCATATTTTGTGCTAACCAAGTGCAGGGGGGCCCAGAGAAAAGTATAGGGAAACTCTCTTTTCCATGACCTCTGAAGCATGGTTGTGGGCCTGCCTTCTGCAGAGACAGACTCCCTGTTCCGACCAGAGTTTCTCTCCCCTCCTCATACTTGCTCCCCTCTTGCTGACTCCCTTTCTTCCCACGGGGCCAGCGAGTTCGTTCTGCTCATCCTTCCACAGGAGCCACGGTCCCTCCTGCCTCCCTGCCACAAGGTCCAGCACGACCGAAGCTCAGCAGCTGGAGAGGAGGTAAACAGGCAGCTTTTCTCCCTGCTGCCCACTGACACAACTTTTTCATAGGTATACAACATGCAGTGTTCCCACGTTGAAGCATAAGCAATTTTAAAATAATTGAGTCACAGGGATACTACTTCATACTCATACTGCCGTTCTCATAGCCACATAGCACAAGGCTAAAATATATCAAGACTTGTACGACAACCAAAATCTTTCAGCAATCTTTCCCCTCCTTGAACGTGGAGGAGAGGAGGAAACCTACAAGCTGGTGTAATCAGTCTGTACAGGTAGAGTAAACCACGTAGTACAGAGATGGCCGCTGGCCTAAGTAAGCTATTCTTAAGTGGCTTACAAATGAGATTTGTCAGAGTTTGGGGTCGGCTCCGAGGGATTTTAAATAAGTTATCTCTCTGAAAGAAACACAAAGTCTTACTTTCAGATGTGCATTCAAGAACTTATTTTTTGCATATTTCACAAGAGCTGCCTGTGTGTTTGAGCTTCCGAGCATTGCAACACCTTGCCCTGGAGTGAGCCATAATTTATAAAAATCCAGTTCAGTGCTGCCCAAGGAAGAGAAGGGAAGGGAACCCTGGGAACGAAGGGCTGCAACCCTGAGAGCGGGAAATATTCACCTGATGGTTTGCAGCCGATTGCTTATTCAAACATTAAATAAAGCAGTGACGCTCTCCTCTTTAATAACCATCATTCCCTCCAAAATTATGGCCTACCGCCCCAGAATTCAGCATAGTGCTGCTCTTCAGTGCCAGTTTAGGATTTACCAGCCCATCCTCCCATTTCCCTGGTGAGAGAGCTCCACGTTGTGGGAGGAACGTGCACGGTGAGCAACAACAGTAAGGGATGCTGAAAAGAGAAAGCATTACGCAAAATTTACTCTGCTGTTTCACTAATCAGTTTTTCATGGCGGGACTGTCTGACGAAAACTCTAATCTCTCTTTTTCAAAGAGGATAGACTTAGGACAACGACATTGTTTTACTCTACTCCTCCCATGCATGTCCATGCTGTTAGAAAAACGTACAGCGCAGAATTGGGGAAAGGGAGAGTCATCCCAGTTCAGCCAGCCATTTAAATACATAGCCAGCTAAGCTGATGGTAAGTTTAGATGTCTTTGAATCATGGGCACAGCTCAGCATCCAGAAACAACTGAATCTAAAGCTACTAAATGTTTTCATCTTCCTGAAGTGATGATTTACCTTAGAAAGTGCACGTGCTAGAGTTTTCCATGCTGTCATTTCATACCTGTTTAGTTTCTCAATCCATTTTAGACATTAAAGTCTAAACTGGGTTACCCTAAGGCACGTGCTTACCTCCCTTATTTTTAAGAAAAGGTAATAAAGGAGGTACTGCCTATTAGTTACATGAAATGCAGGATGTGAGAATCAGAGTGCCATGGCCTTTAAAAATCTTTAAAAATGAAGTTGCCCAGTACCATGAATTTTTGTCTGTGTGCAGTGATTGGGTGAAATTTTGTTGTGCCAATTTTGTACCTCTAATTTTAAAAAGATAAAAGTCTTTCACCCTGTTAGTGACAGTGGCCAGCCTGTTCCCTGTGACACCTTTTTTCTTGAGGCCAAATTCTGGGTGGTGCACAGTTTTTAATCTCAGAGTCACCCCCTCTCACTGCCATTGCTGACCTACACATTTTCTTGCTGGTTTTGAAACCCACTTCTTGAGCAGTTGCCAATCCAGTCACCTTTTTTCTGCTCGCAATACTTTCCGTCTCTTATTGCTGACAAGCCAGCCGTCATCTTTTTCACTGCCCGTTAATCTTCCATCGAAACTTTGCAAGCGATAAGCTTGCACACTTCCCACTCTGACACTGCAGCTTGAGCCCATCTCCTTGTCACTTCATAGTGTGCTTAGATGCTGAAAAACAGATACTGAGGCAGCATCTTACAAATAAGATGAACCTTTAACAAAAGAAAAGCCTTGTATGAGAAAGGGTTGCCTTTAGTCAGGCTGCTTAAACCAGAAATTCAATAAAATGTTGTGTTTTCTCCCAAAACTCTTAAAGGATGATAGCTTTAAAACTATCCACAAATGAGTTGGCTTTCTCAGCTATTTAATTTAGTTTAATACTATAGACTAGCAACCTACACAGGATGGACAAAAAAATCATAGAGGCCCCAGCAAGAGAGGCAGGGGGATGGATGAACCCACGTGCCAGATTTTCCTTGAGCTACTCTGCGAATTTAGAGAGCAACAAGGCATAGCTGTGCTCACAGGGCACCTGCTTTCCTGTCATCGTGTCAATAGGGCAGTTGGGAGCAGAGTTTCTTCTGGCACAGTGGCCCTTCTCACCCTTTCTTTCTATCTGCAGCCTGCCTCTGGGATGAGGGGTGAGGTTGGATGACACCTCCCTCTGGGGGTAGTAAGAGAGGACGTGGCAGGGCTCCTCCAAGGGTCCAGGTGCCCTCCTCTCTGGCGTACCAGTTGCTGCTGCTGCGCAGCTGGTACTTGTTGAGTAGGTCCGTGAGTAGGCAGTAAAGATGAGCTGCATCTGACTCCTAAATTCCTGTACCTTTATGTTTTGCACCAGGGCGTGCCCGTCCATGATGATACCAGTAAAAAAGTCACTCAGACTCTGTAAAGTGTCATATAAAATCCTACTTATTGAATCTAACACTATAAAGAAGGAGAGAATAGTATAGCTAATCTTACATCCCTTTAGATGCTGGAAACCCCGAGTCACACAGCATTGAGCAGACCTCTGATCCACACACAGCACACTGTGCAGACCCCATCCGTGGAAAAGCTTACGCCGTTTTGATCATTCGAGTTTTACGGGGTTTTCTTACAAGAAAACAACTCTATTCATCATTTCTACTGTCAAACAGAAAGGATGTTCATGTGAGAACCTCTTGCTGCACTGTAAGATAAAGGCAAGGACATACAGCTGGTGTAATCGCCCACACAGAGTGGGAGCTGTTGCGGTAAGCTGGACCGGGTTGTCCTGTAGCCAAGGGGTATATGCAGCATGGCACAAGCTGTGGCAGTGTGCTCCCTCCCCCCGCACCTCTGCTTAAGCAACACCCACAAGTGGGAGTCTTGACCGCTGCATCTGGCTGAAGTCAGAACCTTGGGGGACAGATAACAGCACGATAGCCAAGAGCTGTAAATCTTGCTCAACAGCTGGGGGCTGGTTGAGCACACACTAACCGAAATACGGCCAGTATGTAAATAAAACAGTAAGTCAATTATCTTGCTCCATAAACAGTGGACAGCCCAGGGCCTGTTGGGCTCTCCTGCAGGGCAGAGGCTGCAGGACAGGATGTCACCTTGAGTAGGGACGCCTCTCGAGGTTGCGCCTCAAGGTTGAGAGAATCCTTACCGCATCAGATGATACTCAGTAAGTGAATTGGGAATAAGCGCCGAAACTTTGAAATCTTAGCTAAGTGATATGAAGGACTGGTTGTGCACACACGTATAATCCTTTAGACAGAAACCATTGACCAAGTCTGGGACTAGGACTGGATCCATCCACAACAAGACTACTCTCTGAGAAGGAGTTTAGAAAGCAAGGGGGTCCAGTCTGAACGTCGAGACTCAACAGGAGAGTCTCCCTGATGGTTTGTCTGACCCTGATCACTATGCAGTAAATAACCACATGCCATCGAATCTTGTGAAATCACTGTCATATTTACTATCAAACTTTGTTAAATCACTGTATTATATCAATAAATATGTGGCTACTTCTCTCTTATGAGTGAATTCACTCCTTCCGTGACAAAGCCTGAAGGCCAACCGGTACGTGCAGCAAAGCACAGCAAAGCACAGACCTGGGCCTATTTGGGTTTACTGTTATGTGGTTCACTAACTCCTCAGTGATGTGCTACAGTCTGACGGTCAGGACCACTACACTTTGCCCAACTCCAGTTGAAGGGTTCAAGGACCCAGGGGACAGAGGTTGTTGTGGGTGCAGGGGATGTGAAACAAGCCTAATGGGCTGCTGTCTGCCTCTGCATGCTGACCACAGCTTCCCGCAGGCTTTGGAGGTCAGCTGGCAGCAGCAGGGGGAACCTTGGGAGGAAGCCTCTGCGCGCAGCCTGGGAGCCAGCAGCAAAGCTGTTGGGGTCGGACCGTGGCACAGCCTGGGGATCAGGCTCCATGGTACTCAGCTCCAGGTTCTGGAAGACCTGAGCTAACTGCCAGGGAGCAGCAGGAGCAGAGCTACTCCAGAAGGGAAGGCAAGCCAGGAGATGAGGGTGACCACAGTGCAGGCAGTGCCTTCACCAACAGGGCGAGTCCCTGAGAGGGCTCAGTCCCTGAGCTGGGCAAGCAGGGCAGGGTGGTGGCAGGCAAAGGCAAGGTGACAAGTCAGGACTGAGGTGAGTCTTGGAGATGCAAACAACAGTTCAGGCATGTCAGAGACCTGGCTGGGAGCGCACACCGCTAGGACACAGCTCACACCTGGGCCAGAGCTTCAGTGGAGCTACTGCATCAGTGGGCAGAGAGTGTGCGTGGGGGTCCCAGCTGAGGCTGGTCAGGGCAAGTCACACCTATAGGGGCCCTCATGGCCCTGACAGCAAAACAGTCCAGCTGTCTCACATGATATTTGGTTATTGAAGAAAATGACAGTCCTCTCCATCTGGACCCCTAAGTCATCTGACATCTTCAGCTGCTCCAAGAAGCTGAGGAGCTCTGCCTCATAGTAGCTTCCTTCCTAAAGCAAGTCTGTGTTGTTGACTTCTACCCATGTCGTACAGGTGCAGTGATTCTCAGCTTTTTGAACCTATATAGCACTATCAGCGTACACTTTCACTAAAGTGCCGTATTAAAATGGCTTGGGAAACCTGAATTTTGGCCTTTCTTGTCAACTCTGAAAACACCATTGTAAACATACTTTGTGTTTTACGCACATGGGCTGTCTAAACTGGCCAGACTGTCAGCCTAACTGACTATAAAAATACACATGCTACAGTTAAGTTGCTGATTCAATTTGCAAGTATTTGTTATACAGAAGAAAAACGGTTTCACAGCAGGGACCTTGTTCATTTAATTCTAGCATATAGGTGGGGGGTCAAAGTTAATGATTACTGTTGCATCAAAGTTCAAGAACCTGTCTTGATTTCCCATTTCTCCTGTGCTTCATCTCAGTGTAAGAGAGCTATTGCAGTAATATTTAATTATCTGACTAAAAAAGAAAGCACAGGGGTTCACGCCTTCAAAAACAGTAGTCATTGGAACATAGGTAAACAACCAGAAAACATCTAGTGGAGTAGAACAGGAAAAGAGTTGAAAAGTTTTTTAAAAATACAAGAACAAAAACCTACTGAAAAAGAACAGCAGAGAGGGGACTCGGTCAACACTCAAGTAACAAGTTAAAACCAGCAGCCAAAATGACAGTTTTCTTAGCTTTTAGGTTTTGTGTGACTGATGCAGGTTGTCCTGTGATGGCAGGAGACAGACCTAAGGCTCTTTCTGATGGAGGGAGCACTACCCTAAAGGACATACGGAGCTTACCAACAACAACCCACTGAAATATTTACACCTAAGTCACTGCTAGGCAGGGCTGACAGGCTGGACAATGCCTGGAAGGGCTGGAGAAGATGGATGGATGCATGGATGGATGGATGGATGGATGGATGTTATCATCAAATTTCTTCAGGGTGAGCATCTGTCCCCACAGGTTCCCTAGCTCTTCCCTGGGAGCCAGCCAGGTACCAGCATGACTCAGCCCCTACAGAGATATTTCCTATGACAAAGGAGAAACTTCTGTCATATATGCGTCCAGTGCCATTTGGGCATTCAAATGTTGTCATGCTATTTTGGGATGCAGAGAAGTGCCACTTCCTCCTCAGCAGTGTGGGAGAAGATGCACTGAGCCAGCAGTCCTCAGATTGCTTTTCTACATCCCCCACACCGTAACTATGTTCTGGATTTTGGGTGCTTTTCCCACATACGGGTCTCTTTTGGTTTGCATGGGTGCAGGGAGAATGCTGACTGGAGTGCGGCAGGGGACACAGCAAGGAGAGGGCAGTGGGAGCAGCAGGAGCTCTGTGGAGAAGCTCCTGACAGCAGGCTGAGAAAGGAAGCAGGAGAAGTCTGTGACTGCTGCGAGCTACAGAGCCAAACCACTGCCCCTCAGCAGGGACACCAGGATCAGAGACAACAGGAGAAGGCGGCTTTTCCCAACAGCTCTCAAAATCCACAGATCACCTCAGCCGTGCTTCTTGGTGCTGCCTGTCTCCTCACCCAGAGCGAACATTTTAAGCACTTCTTCATCTCCTGGCTCTCTTCCCAGGCCATCTTCTTACTTTCCTCCTTCTCCTACTGATCTCCCAGCAGCTCCCCAGGGACAGGCCACCTTCCCTCACTGGGAGATGTATTCCCCAGGTCCCTAATGCACCAACAACAGTTTGAGAATAGCCGTGCTAAAATGTCATGTTCTCTCTGAAGATCATAAACAGTAGCCCATGGCCCAGGGTCCAATTTATTAATTAAGATGCACGGCTTTACTGAAGAAAACTGTTGTCAGGCAGCGAGAGAGCCAGTCAAGATAAGAAAAGCGTACACACAAAAGGAAAAAAATGAAATTGTTGAGTCATATTAGTTATTAACTCAAGGCCTCAAGAGAAAACACTAATGTGAAAGTTATAAAACTAAGGAAAAAAACCAGAAGGTAGTTAGAAGACAGCAACTCAGCGAGACAGAGGATTAGCCTGCTCCAAGGAACAAGAAAGACTGATGTTTTCCCATGTGACTGACAACTGTGTGGCCAAGGAGAACATGTCACCCTGCACTGGGGTGCTGAGTCTTGCATGCTAGGCATGTTAGACCTAGCTATCTTCTGTGCGCTTTCACCAGTGAATAATTGCTGTGTACTCAAAAACCTGTATGCTCCTGCTTGCATTCCTCTGTGCATGGAAAAAATGCCCAATTAGTGAAATAGTGGAAAAGAAGGTTCACGGCCCTGACACCTGGGTGGCACTTAGGTGTGCCAGTTCCTGCTCAGCACGCTGGTGTTAGTAGATCCATACTGAGAAGAGCTCAGTACAGAATCTCAGGAGCTAACTGTCATGCATTCATTTCACAGTTCAGATGAGCAAGCGTTTGCATGCGTTCTTTAAGGACTGCTGCAAATAGCAGGCTGTTTTCTTACTTGATAGAAAAAAAAAAATTCCATCCACTTTGTCTCAGCATCTCAGCATGGTGGTCCTTTCCTCAAGCTACTGCGTGGCTGCAGCCTGTCTTCTAGCAGCAAGGCAAGCCATGGCTTTGATCCTGCTACTAATGTTTTTCTCATTTAGACCATTTTACAAGAGTTTATGTTTTACAGTATAGGTGCCCAGGCTCAACAGGGAACATCTCACTATATTGTCAGCAACCACTTGGCCACACTCTCATTGCAAAGGCAGAAGGAAGAATGGGCTAAGGCTTGGTGGCCCCTCATGACTTGTAAAGGATAGCTTCTACGCACAGTGCTCCTCAGCCATTCCCATAGCGGGAAGAATCGGCATGGATATAGGAACCTGCAGGAAGAAGCAGCCTCTACAGAAACTGTGTCTTCCTCCTAAGCCAGGCAGTAGTCCTGGGTGCAGTGCAGTATCAGTGAAGTATACTTCTGGTTCCTGAGCTAAGACCTCTGTTTTCCTACTTGATACTGCAGCTGGTATGTTTCCTTCTCCCTGCCTATCTATCTGATTAATGTCCATCTCCAAATCCAGCTGGCTTTTTGCGGAGAGAGAACTCTGACAATGGTGGTTGAAAGCCTGCGCTGCTCTAACCTGGCAGGTGTTGCTGCACCTGTCGTTGTCTCTGAGCTTAGATTAAGGCAGAAGTAAAAAGGAAAAAAAAACCCAAGCAACAAAACAAACAAACAGACAAAACAATGATTTATTTAAGGGCCAAAAGAGGGAAGTCTCCCAAATATTAATTTTGGGGGTTGGCAAAACTGAAGCCAGCCAGCCAGAGTCCAAAAGAAACATTAAGGTAGAGAATGATTCTGTTTCAGCTGCTGCCTAAATCAGAGAGGAAGGAGCTTCAGATGTTCCTGCTGTTCTATTGCTGAAGTAGCAATTACCTTATCTGCCTTCCACAGTGCTCTTATGCAGTCAGCCTGATTTGAAGGAAAGATGTCCTGAGACAAAAGATTTAAAAATACTCTTTTGTTCGCAGGTTCCTTTACAAAATGTTGTTTTGTTCTGTTTGCTTTTTTTTAGTCACATTTATTTGACAAAGGAACCTCATCATTTCATTGAGTTTAAGATTAGATCATTAGACCTGAGACACTATGATTTTTTAGTTGTCCATGACTCTCAGCCACAAGATCTCATTTCAGCAGAGGTTATCATTAAAATTAGCATTAAAATACTCCTTATCATTAAAGCTAGAGATAGTATGATGTGCATTAAATACCTCCGCAGTCTGTAGACAGGAAGACTTGCCCTGAAGGTTGATGCTACGTACAATATTTTCTGGACATCTCATATAGCCAGTAAATGTTTTTAGGTGCTTCAGAAATAGTGACAGCTAAGCACAGGCATTCCCATTCTCAGATCTCTTTCTGACAGTTCAGCAATCCCTAATACCTTTTGTGCACAAGTCAGTTGTTGTCAGGGTACCAGTAATCATGATCTTCATACATCCAGGATTAAGATAACGCTGTGCCAACTAGCAGTAGAACTATAAGAGGAACTGACCCCTTTGGAGTAAGTATTTGAGGAGCAAACACAGTCAAAGAAATCTTTAAGACGTATGTATGCCAAAGAGACCTCAAATGCATAAGCGGAGTAGCTGAAATAAAAAGCAGTACCATAGTAATTCAGTCTAATAATTGCCCCGCATCCCTGGTACCTCATCTGCTAAGGACCAGAAACAAGACTTCCAATTTCACGTAAATTGAGTTAGCATTCCTGTCTGCTGCTTTCAATGAACTCAGAACAAATTTAACCCAAGCATTTTAATCATCACTAAAACTCACTTTATGTTAGGATCCATGACACACAACAGAGTTATTAATATTGGTCTATAATGTAATCGGCACGTTGACTACTAAGCAAAATGGCTTTTAAGTGTAGACATTGCCAGGATTTATAGAAGACGAATTAATTTCCCTCAAAGGTGACAATGCCGTTCTGACATTGCCTAAGATCTTAATGTTACACTTAACATAAATATAGCCTTGTCTTGTTAAAAGGTGCAGATCAGCATGTGCAATAATTGTGGGCTGACACTGAACATCTGCTGAACACTGTGAGACTAACCTCATGCCAATTGGTTTCCTTCCAGCTTAGATAAGTAACTACCACAGCTGCCTTTCATTACAACTCTCAAACCAGCTCTGTTTTAAATATTAAACCCAGTTTAAAATACTAAATATTAAATACTAAGGTAGCTGGCTCTGCAGCTGCTCTGATTTGTAGCCAAGGAACTTCATGGAACGCCTCCTTTTCCATGGACTGTCTGGTTGATTCTCCCTAGAAATGGTTTGCATCAGCCCATCACCATTTCTCCTGCTAGGATCCTGTTTAAGCCTGTTAGCTGGGAACCCCAGCTTCTCAGTACTGTTCTTCCAGAGCAGACAGGCTATTCTTTGTGCCCTCAGAGGCAACGGTGAGTGAAGTTGGAGCTGTAGCTTATTTAGTAGATAAAATATATTACTAGGATGGTGGCATACTGTAAAGACCTAGAATTGAATAACTGGTTCTGAGAAGCTCAATGGCTTACAGTTTGCAAAGACACAGTCAGCTGGAAGTGAAGCTTCAAGAGGAAAGTAGTTAAACACAGACCATTCTCATCATGAAATTGGTATCCTGTTGTTTATTTTGATGACAAAAAACTCCGGTTCAGATACATTGCAATGCATTTACAGTCTTCCAACAATATTGCCTTGAAACCCCATTCAAAAGCACCCATATAAAAATAAACTTTACAATGAAATTCAGGCTTTGGAGTACAGGATGCACTCAACTTTACAAAGATTGATCTCTGAGCAGACAGCTGACTGCTATATTCCCTGAGGTGTCTGTTAGATGTTAAGAATTGCTAGGATTAATAGCCTTGCTTAGCATTAGTAGCCACGTTTGCTGAAGCCTTAGGCTGCAAGCTGTAGACTTTCACCTAGATATGCTTTCAGCTGGAATAGAGTTAATTTTCTTAGTAGTTTTCCTAGTAGTTCATACAGTGCTGTGTTTTGGATTTAGTATGACAACAATGTTGATAACGCACTGATGTTTTTTAGTTGTTGCTAAGTAATGTTTATCCTAAGTCTAGGACTTTTCAGTTTCCCATGGGCAGGTGCACAAGAAGTGCAAGGAAGAAGATAAGGAGGCTACAACTGCGAGCAGAAGCTGCAACTCGACAAGATAAGAACAATTAATGGCCTGCCAGCCTGGAAACAGAGAAAGAATCCAATAGGGTGTTAGAAGACCCCAGATCAAAAATCGCCTTTGGACTAAAAAGGCGTGTGAAGAATTCACAAAGAGCGCATGAGGGGCAGGTGCCTAAAGCATAAGGGTGTAATAGCCCAGGGATTTCTTTGTTTGGTGTCCCTCTCCAGAGGCCCTCAGCCTGAGCTG
>VZSC01020017.1:50009-69129 GCA_013398225.1 Steatornis caripensis | reverse complement strand
AATCTTTTTTTTTTTTTTTTGTAAGGGAAACAATGAGAAAACTGAGAGAAAGGAATGACTTTCCAGTCCCAACGCAGTTGGAGAAGTTTCCATTTTGCGGTGTAGTTGGGTCTAATTTCTCCTGAAGAGCTTTCAGTGGAGTTAAGTAGGTGATGGATGCGTGCCTGCCTCCTCAGCGCCAGCAGCTGAGAAGCTGTAAAACACCCTATTCTGAAGATATTACTGATGTTTATTTGTGTATCTTGTCAAGCGATTCATAGTATTTCCTGTTGCTGTGCTTGGTGTGGAGACATCCAGGCAAATACCCTAGGTTGCTCTCTATTTAATGTTGTGAAGCAGTGCGGTTCTGCCTTGAACCTAGCAGTCGGAGGGAGCTGTGAGCCCGAGATCGTCAAGTGTCAGATTATGTCTTTTTTTCCACTGCCTTCAGTAGGTGTTGTATAATTAACAAGGAGGCACTTCAAGCTTTTTCTGTCTTCTCTATTGAATCAATAATATAGTATTGATGTGATTAGTAATCCCCGCTTAGTTAGAAACCGCAGCGGGTGACAAATATTTTGCAAAGTTACCTTACTTGAGTCAATATTTTCTATAATTTGTGCCCCCGACAGTTTTTTTTATTTTATATGCAATAACAAAAGTCTAAAAAATTATTACACCCACTCTAAAGCTGGCCATTTTCATTAGTCATTTCGCATCTCGTTTCAATTATATAGTGTGATTTCTAAGCACCTAATATTTTATATGTCTCCAGAGTTACAGATTACTGTGTTTTTCCCTTCATTTGGGATTTCAGGGTAGGTACGCTATTGCCTATCGCTCCAGGAGCTCTTGAGAGAGCATCTTCCTAAACAAATGCAGAGCTGAATTGCTAGAAGGAGGAGCAGAATGGAAGAGCATAGCGTGATGCCAAGGTCGTGCTTGGTGGAGGCCAGGCTTTAGTTTAGTAAGCAGTCGTTAGCCTTAATGTTCTACAGAAGCAGAATTTACAAAATGTGGTGCACAGGCTCCCCCAGCGCATCCTAAGGCAAGAGCCTATAATATGATGATTAAAATAATCATCCTTGATTTTAGGAGACAGTAAGGGACAATCCACAGTTTTTACTCCTCTCTCTGAAACGTGGCAGTATGTCAGGAATTCTGAGGCTTCAGTCGTAGCATTTTCCAATGCGCAAGTGCAGGAGGATTGGTCCACGCCACGGTACCGTCAAAACTGCGTGCCAAAACAATTTCTCTGCTACAATTTCTCCGATACAATTTAATTGAGGCTATATTACCAAACTAATTCATCCAAATCATGTTTTGTTTACATAGGTTTCCCATTCTAGTGGTGGTTCTAATGTGCATGTTTAAATGGCACCCTCAGAAGCATTCGGTGACATTTTGGTTGCTCTTCTAAGTAATACGATGTTAGCATCGCACAGATACTTCACTGGAAACCAGAACTTCTGACTAGTATGTGGTCTTAAGAAGGTCCAGCTTCTTCAGCACTGGAACAGGCTGCCCAGGGAGGCTGTGGAGTCTCCTTCTGTGGAGATATTCAGAACCCTCCTGGACGTGTTCCTGTGCACCCTGCTCTAGGGGCACCTGCTTTAGCAGGGGGTTTGGACTGGGTGATCTCCAGAGGGCCCTTCCAACCCCTACCATTCTGTGATTCAACTTGGACACTTAAGCCAAATCCAAGGACCTTGTCCCTTCTTTTCCTCCCACTCAGTTGCCGCGAAGAACAGGGTTAAGAAGAAGGTCCTTAATAGTTGAGACTGTTGAAATTACTCTATTTTCGTAGTGCCAATATTGCAGTTTCATATTTTTCTAATACGTCTTCCTATACTCTCCATTCCAGGTACATCGTACTTAACAGATATAGTATGGTGGTCTGGCACTATTGCAAGTAAGTATCTGATTTTATATGAAGGGAGAAGGTGCAGTTAGGTGGTGAAATGAGACATCAGGAAATCTGTGTTCTCATCCTGAATCTCACGCTCGCTTGTCATGAAATTCCCATCCCTCAGAAATATCCCACCTTCAGTAAACTCTCACTCTGGCTACTGTGTCTGACAGAGTCTGAGAAGGCAGATCGCTGGGACAATCCCCAGTCAGACATCTGTCCAGATTTCTGAACCATTTAGTCCTCGTAGCCCTTGGCAGATACGCGCTGCTCTGACCCTGGGTTCGTGCACAGTTCGTGTCTCTGGATTGTGCTGGTCCGCCCAGTTTTTAATGAAAGTCAAAGCTGAATAAGAAATTGTTGCTCTGCACAAAAGGGCTCATTGAGCACATGTTATTTTTTAGATCAGAAAGCACTTAGCCAGTCTCAACTGAAAAAAAAATATCCTTTTTGATTTCTAGTTTGACAGATACAGTTTCAGTTTTGCTTTTAATCTACAAGATTAATGTGAAGCCTTGTGTGGGTGCTGATACAAGATCAGTGTAGTTGCATTCTTGGTATCTTTGTAAACCCCGCTCAGGCTAAGTTCACTCTCTGATGTGAATCCAGAGCACTGGGAGCAGCTAGCTTTCTTCTCTTGCAGTTCAGCCCTACTTCTACCCACGAGCTTAAAATCATACCCCACTTTTAGACTCTAATTCAGCCTTTTGCAAATTATTTGGAAATGTTCCGATGCTGTTTCTGAGAAGTATATGCATCCAGTTGTGCCCCTTGTTTCGTGGCAACAAGGTAAGTCTCTGTTTTTATTGTTTTCAAGCTATGCAAAAGGAATGGAAACAGATAGATCCGTTGAAGGACAAAGTTCACAGCAAGTGTAGAAGCCAACAGAGCTTCAGAGGAAAGTCCTTGGCTAATTTAACCTCAGTTTAAGTAGTACTGTGTCGGCTTCCTCCTTTGCCAGGATCACTCCTGCCTAAGGAGCACAAAATCCGTGCGTTAATCACTGCTGTTTGTTGGTCCTGAGGCTCCCGTCTTGAATCTCTGAGCAGAAGGAGTTAAAACAAGAGAGGTTTTATTGCAGGAGTTTATCTTGGTGAATCAGAGAAAACGATTTCACGCTTAAAAGAGCTGACAGAATTGAATGAAGGCAAAATAGCTGAAGGGAATGGTATCAGTTGGCTTTTGTCCAATAGCTAGGTGAAGGTATTTCAAAACAAAGCCTCAGTAAGTTTACAAAGGAACCAAGGGAAGAATTGCTAAAGGATACTATAGATTCAGAATTGCAACAGAGTCACAAACAGCAACAGCAAGGGCCAGGCAGGTACCTATAGGATGCAGAGAAAGGCCACGTTTGGGCAATTAGCAATATCCCCCATTATCCAGGTGAAGTTGTAACAGCTGACATCATTTTCTCAAGCAGGGAATTTGGAGTTTGGATGATTAACAAAACCCACATAAACTCCATCTATTCGTTTTCACAATACGTGCTCAGATGGTGAACAAGCATTTCTGTGTTGGCATGCTGACTCAGCATAACACTGCCTACCCATTTTGGAGCCTGGGGATCCACTGGGTTACTGAAGACTTCAAAGAAAGGGCTACAGATTCTGCTAAGGGATTTTTTTTGTTGTTTTTTTAAAGTCAAAAGAGTAATTGCAGCATGTGTAAGGTATTTCAAGGGGCATTAAACTAATTAATTGGCTAATTAATTAGTTCCAGTGCAGGTTTTGATATCCGCATAGATGTGGCTGGGTTTTATAGTGGACACAACTATGTTAGCGTTTTATTGCAGATGGGGAATGCACTTGTGAAGTGAATCTCCTGTTTGTCTTCATGGACTGGGCTTTCTTTCGCCTTGTGGAGCAGTGTTGGAGCTCCTGAACTGACTTTAAGATGAAACTAGTCTGGAAGAGGCACTCTGGGAACATGCCTAATGCACACCAGCTGCACATAGACTTTCAGTGCATGGGAGCAAGCTGAAGTTAGTCTGAAATAAAACTCCTGGTGTGTGTAGAGCAGACATCTTTGCTGTATGGATCTGCTCCTTGCTAATGTAGACACGTCAGTGTGCATCAAGTTTTTTTGTGTTGCCCTAACTCCAGGGTATCGGTACTCCTTTAGCAAGCTTAAAGCTTGGTGTGCCTTCAAGAACTGAAGCCATGAATTGACTTGCAGTATTAATGTATCTGGAGAGGAATTTCTATCCAGAGAGGACTGGATAGGTTGGCAGCAAAGGTCCTCAACATGAGGTAGATGGTAACAATTACTGAGATTCTTTAATTGGTCTTAATTAGCTCTGGTCTGTTGTTTGTGGTGGTAGGAGACTGTTACTATTACTCCATGGTGATACTGAAAACTTCTGGTAAGTTCAGTTGCCTTACGGTACGTGCAGTTTGGCTGAAGCTTCGGAGACCTAATTTATGGATCAGTGTTGGCTCTTCCAACAGAAAATTAAGGCAGCTGACCCCCCCGAAAAGCAAGCTTTTGTCAGAGTCACTCGGAAATTTATGTAATCTGCAGAAACACAGCATGCTAGCTGTGTCACATCCTCCGTGCAAGATCTGCCCCAGTGCCTTCAGATGCCTTGAAGATAATGCTGAAGCTGCCACACACGTCTGCTGAAAAACAAGCCCAAGGCTGATAGCTGAGTTACTCTGTTCCCAGGGGCAGGGAGACTATCGCTGACTCTTCTGCTCTGGAAATGCTGCTCAGTACCTTCTCTGGCTCACTCCTGCACATAGAGAAAGCCTCAATGAATTGAATTAGTGTAATTTTGCCACACTCTGCTGTTTTGTAAGTTTGTTTGTCTCCTCTGTGCTTCCTGTAGGTTGCACAGGTCTTCAGCTCTAGTGATAATGTGAGGCTAATTTGGTAAATTAATTAATGGTTGCACAGTGCTTTGCAGGTGTGAAGAACAGGATGATGGTAATGGTATTTGACAGTCAAGGGCAATGCCAGCCTGAGCATAAAGACAGCTTGGATTCTTGAAATGTTTTTAAGTGCTGATAATGGCTCTTAACAGCAACTGGAAATTTGAGCTGTATGTAATTTGTGTTCAATCTCAAGGTTCTTGCCAGTTACCAACACACCCTGTAACTGTGCAAGCATCCTGTTGACCTATTATAAACTTGCCAGCACTTGCAAAACCATCCAGATTTTCTTTTTTAACTGAAAACTAGAACACTTGAACTGTTTATCACAGCTGTGATGTGCAATGGTGTGGTACATCTTGGCATTTGCTTTTATTGGAGCAAAGAAAAAAAAACGATTGTGAGGCTGTTATTGTGACTTGTCAGGGTTCTGTTCTTTTTACAGTGGTCAGGAATTACTTTTGACGTTATATAGTATTGTGAAAGTTTGATGTGGTCACCTGTATATTGAAGAGCCCTCATACATGTGCTTAGTGTTTCATTAGTCGGTTCCTTTCTGCAGCACTGTCATTTACCTCCCAAAAGGTAACACTGCTATTAGGAACTATAACCAAGTGCATTTGTGTTACACACATGCACATTCTGAAGCTGAAATCATGGATTGTATATACTTTTAGCCCTCCTCATAAATATTTGAGTGCAATATTGAGATATTGAGTGTAATCCATGTGTGTTTCTAATTCATAGTCTTACTTGTATTCAACTAAGAGAAGTTGCAAGTGAGATTATTTACTGGATCTTCTTGTGTGGCAAATATAAATCCTATATTAAACAAAATGGCTGGAATTTTTCTATATTTTTAAATTATTTTTTAAGTGCAAAATTAGCAGAGTTAAGCAAATTTGTAACGTCTCTTTTCCAGTTAGGTCAGTCTTTCCCAAACGGTATTGGGTAAGTTTTCATTGCTTCTTTTTACAAAGGGATTTAAATGCTTATTTCTGGTTCTCTTGACAGTGGCTCTGGGACAAATAGGGAATTTCTTGGCCTACACTGCAGTCCCAACTGTGCTAGTGACGCCCTTGGGAGCTCTCGGCGTTCCATTTGGGTAAGAGTTTGCTTTTCTTGTTATTTGAATGTTGTTACTGCCTAATAAAATGTCAGATAGACTCCAGCGATCACTGGAGGTCCGCTGAGAAGATGTCAGGGTTATGAGTGTTTATGACGTGTTATAATGTCACCTATTCCTGCTTTGCCCGGCAAAGTGGCAGGGGGTGGGCGGGGAACGCAGTGGGGAAGAAAGGGTTCCTGAGTATCTTCTACTTTAATTATCAGTAGGATCTGGAACAGATAAACATTTTTTTTATTATTCCCCCCACCTCCCCCATTTCACTGTGGTTGTTCTGGACTCTTCTACTTAGTCTTTTACTCAGTTCCCTTACTATGTAGATCTGTCCTTTTCTCTCACATCCTTTCTTTCCCCTGCTATCCAAAACCCACATATGTTTATTGATGCTGATTTTGATTTAATTGGATTTGGCCCAGTTTCCTGAAGCAGGCAGTCCCTTGCATATGCGTGCCCACAGCTTCTTGAATGTTATGTTCATGGTGAAGGGAGAGAACAAAAAAGGCAGTGAGTGTTCCGAAAAGGAGTTTAATATGCAACTAAATGTTTTGTGAATAGCTAAACTACAGTTGTGAACCTACTGCAGTGAAAAAGTACAATTCTTCAAAAACAAAGCTGTGCATTGCCTCCGGGTTTTTCTGTTGCCTACTGTTGGCTCCTGAATTGTGTCTGTGACTGCACTGGTCATCTGCTTCAGAGTGCAGATTGCTTTGTATGGGCTTCATGGCTGTCGTTAGTTTTATACACTATGAAGCGCACTGATGGTGCTCTGCTTACCACCTATTATTTTATTCTAGACCACGTAATTTTGTGTATTTCGGTCAGCTACGAGTCTGAGCTGGGCCCTGTGATCTTTGTAACAAAAGGCTACATTTATCTCATGACTGCCTAGCACCTGTAAAACGGGGCTTCATGACAGCTCACCAAATTGTTAATGGGTAGATACTTGCCTCCAGTGCCAGATGCCTTGTTCAGGGGTTTGGATTTTTTTTGAGGGGGTGATGCAGTGTTTTTGGGGGTGTTGTGGTTGGGGTTTGTTTGTTTGTTCATTTCCTGAGATGAAACATCAAGGATTGAGTAAGACTGAGACTGGATGAATTTTTCCTAAGATAAATCAGAAATGCATTTTGAGGATCCACCAACATTTGATACTGTTCCTTTAAGAGGGGAATTCATCAGGCACATCATTGTTGGAGCATTGTTGACAGGATGTAGTCAAACTTTTAATTTTCTTCCTCTTTGTGAAAGTTCCATTTTAGCTTCTTACTTACTGAAAGAAAAACTGAACATTCTTGGCAAGCTGGGCTGTTTGCTGAGCTGCGCTGGATCTGTTGTCCTCATCATCCATTCCCCAAAGTCCGAGAGTGTAACGACTCAGGCTGAGCTTGAAGAGAAGCTTACAAATCCAGGTATTTTATTCTTTTATTAACTCAAAATGATTTTGTGAGATTGATTGAGAGCACACAGGAGGAAGAGGCTTACCACTTCCATCAGGTAGGAAAGTTGACTTCTGAAGAAAATGTGACGTGACAAACCAGTGCAGCTTTTGCATGGTAAAACTATGCCTTGCTGTACTTGGAACTCATCAGATGTGTTGATACGTGTGTGCAGAAAGGAAAATGTGGATACTTTTGAAAACGTTATTCTGCACAGCAAGCTCAGAACAACGGCCATTTGAACTTGTAATTTTCTAAACTATGAATTTTCTAAACTATTTTCTAAACTATGAAAAAGTGTGTCTTGCTACTTAGAGATGAAAGATACAGTTCTAGGATCTCAATTTAAGTTGTTTTACACAAAACAAAGAATACTGATTGTCTTTTGTTCTTTAATTCTGCTTTTTTTTATGAAAAGTTTATACTAGATACCAGCTATGTTCCGAGTGGCTTTCTTTGCACAATAAAGGTGTGTAGAAATATGCTGTTGAGTGTGTGTAGAAATAGGCTATTGACACGTATGCTGAAATGCCTGTTCTTTCTCACAGAGACTGTAAAGCCCCATTAGCTCCTGGAGGACACATACGAGTGCTAATAAGTGCCAGACCCACTTTTATTTTTGCTTGCATAAGAGCCGAACTGCCAGCTATTGTTATTTCCTTTAACTGCTTTAGGTGAGGGAAACTGAAACCTAATAACATCAGCCATTCAAAAAATTTGCAAACAAAGAAAACAAAACAAATACCCTGGTCTAAATTTACCATTTTATTCTGACGAAAATGAACTGGAAAAACATTTCTTTAAAACTGTAAAGCATGAAGTGTTTTTCACCAGTCTAATCTGTGTGCTGATGCTGTAATGTAAATGATACAGCCTCCCAGTTCTTCCACCTCTCCCTACTCACCTTAATGGGATCTAACTTTATGTCTAAGCTCTTTGCTGGATCCACACACCATGCTTTAGTGAACTGGTTATGAATGAGATGTTATCCCTGCTGTCTGTCATAGGGGGCTTTAAGGAGTATAGTCCTGATCGAAGAGAGAATGAAAAAAAAAAAAGCCACCTTAAATCCAGTTCAAATGTGCATCTTACTATGTGATGATTTGTTTTACACGAAGAACATGACAACATCATCAGTTGCGGATGCCCGCATCATCTCTAAAAGCTCAGTGATTTGGATCTATATTCAACACCAAATCTTAATCGTGGTGTATACACAAAGTTCACTGGTATGACAAGATTTGCCTGCTAAAATCTTTAGAAGATCAAGAGTTCTCACCTTGCTATTGTCTTGTTTTCTTTTTGTTTTCCAGTTTTCGTGGGCTATCTCTGCATAGTGCTGCTAATGCTTCTCCTGCTTATCTTCTGGATAGCTCCAGCTCATGGACCTACTAATATCATGGTTTACATCAGTATTTGCTCTCTGTTGGGCAGTTTCACTGTTCCCAGCACAAAAGGCATTGGGCTGGCTGCTCAAGATATCTTTCACAATAACCCCTCGAGTCAAAGGGCTCTGTACCTCTGTCTGGTACTTCTGGCAGTATTAGGATGTAGCATTATCATTCAGTTCAGATACATCAATAAGGCACTGGAATGTTTTGACTCCTCTGTGTTTGGTGCCATCTACTACGTTGTGTTTACCACCCTAGTCCTGCTGGCTTCAGCCATCCTTTTCAGGGAATGGAGTAATGTAGGAGTGGTAGATTTCTTGGGAATGGCTTGTGGATTCACCACAGTATCTATTGGAATTGTTCTTATACAAGTCTTCAAGGAATTCAACTTCAATATCGGGGATTTGAATAAACCTAACATGAAGACAGATTAAAACAGTTTTTTGAGGGGAAACTGGATGGCTCAGGGAAGGATGCAGAGCCCTTCATTTCTAGGTCACTGATGGTAGTTACCCTCTGACAATTTGGTGGCCTACGTGAAATGAATTGGGAGGCCTCCATCCAGTTTCAAAGGAGCAGTTGTCCATGTGCCCCAGTCAACACAATAAATGACCTTAATTGGAACAACTGATTGAGTCAGCATAGAGACCGATGTATTTCCTTACTGTAAAAGGTAATCCATCAGAAAAGATCAGGGGATATTCTTACAGTCCTGTGTGTGAAAGCTTGTTTTGTGGCTTCTGAGGTACCATTTCTGTGGGCCGAGAACATCAGTTTCTAATGCACTCAATCTGACACCTTTCCTGAGTGATGTGTACCTTAAAATATGGGGGGAAAAAGTGAGTGGAACAATTTGTTAACCTCAATATAGCAATGTGTTCACTGTCAAGGCTGTGAATTCTGAGGCGAATGTTGGTTGACCAATGGACTGCAGATTGGTCCTTTTTAGTGACTGTCTTGGCAACTTGGTCTGCCATGCGGTGAAGACACTGGGGAGTTTTAAATTGAATTCTTTACACAAAGCAGTGGACCCTTAAAAATCTTTCACTAATTACTTATCAGTTGATGGTAGTGTCCAGGTATGCATTTTTCTTTCTAACTTACGTGCATTAAGACATACCACATTCATCTGAGAGTTTTTAATTGGGAGCAGACAGAAAGACTGTGAAGGATGTTGAAATGATGCACAGACTCATTGCCTATATGGTGGCTTATTTGTAAGCAGCTCAGAACTATTTCAGTGCCTTTGTAATCTGAAAATACTGCATAAATGTGAATGTAACTGTCTGTTTCACATGGCCTATACCGGTTTAATAATTCAGTTTCACCGTCTACAATATTGGACTGTATTCAAATTCTAAACATGTAAAGCATCCAGAAAGAGCCACACTTTTTTGGAAGAATTTACAAACCTGAACTGAAACCCTTAGATGCCTTGACAGCTTCTGAAAAACCCATAGTCCTAATGGGAAGAGGTGATCTACAGGAGGACTGTTTAAAACAGTCCAGCATTTGTTCTTTATTCTAGTTGAGTGACTAAGTACAGGAAATCATTTTGTGAAGTAGCTAATAAGCAGCAATCATGAAAAAAAGAAATTTAAGAGAGAGAAGAGCATGAAGTTTGTCATAGGTCAAAAAAAGATTGTCTGATCATCTTGTAATATGGGAAAATGAGGTTAAAGACTGAAAAAGCATAGGCATTCAGAGCACAGAGTTTCAGGTAACCAACAGCGATATAGATTCAGATCCAGTGATTTACAGACCTGTGTGAACAGTTCAGCAATAATATTTTGACAAGTAGTGCAAATAGCTTAAGCTATAATTGGAATGATTCCGAACTGTTCAGTGGAAACCATTTCAAGAATATTGATATGTCAAAGAAAGAAATAGTTAATTTTCACATGTCAAAAGCTTGTAAGGAAAGCTTGAAAAGTAATGAATGTTGGTTTCCATTTAAGTACAAAAATGGAAGGGTACAGCGGAACTCTCTCTAGTTCAGAACATCACTTGAAACAAACAAGAAAGCCCAACATGATTACGAGACAGCATTTGAAAAAGTTCATGACACTTTATCAAGAAATCATGAATGTAGCTTTGTGGCTGGCTGACAGGAATGCGGACGTTGATTAATGAGTCCACTGTCCACTCTCGTGATGTTTTTTGTTGACCTGAATTAATGTTACCTTAAAACTCAGCCTCCATTTTCATTTAAAAGGAATGTTATAAGCCTTTCTGATGGCAGCAATAATGAACAGTGAATCCTAAATACTTAGTGTTCTGAAGAGGCTATTCTGAGGGAATAAGAGCCCCACTATGTTATTTAGAAGCTTGTTTTATAACTCCAAACTGGGGGGGAATGACTCCTGAGTTGGCAGAAACGCACATTGTTATAGGCCAGCATGGGAGCTGGGTGTCTTGGTGAAATGAAATAGTGCTAGCAGAGAAAAGGCCATCTTGGTGGATTTTGAAATACTGTGTATGGTTTCTAGAAAGTTTGAGAATTGCTGATGAGGGGAATTGGACTATTAAAGCTGGTTAAAACTAACCTCTGTCCATTATTGATTAGAAAATGGTACCTTGGTTGTCAGCAAATGGTTATGTTTTGCCATATTAATTCCCTTTATCTGATTGAAACTGGAATTGCACGTGAGTTACGAGACCTGTAGCGACCTACTTTTTAAAACGTTAGCTTTTTCCTGAAGCAGTCATCTTTTCAAAATTAAAATTCAGAGTTCAGGAGTTGCATGTTGGTTTTGTACTGGCCTTTAATCTCTGAAGACTTCTGTGAAAATCTTTAGGTTAAAATGGAAATGATTGTGGTCTCACCTTAGTCCTCCTTTGGCCATATTTGTTTGTCTTGTTTTGTTTTAAAATTCATTCCTACTTACTTAGAAAGTGCCTATTCTAGTATGTTAGGTGCATATGCAAATTATTAGTAAATAGTAGATCCAAAATAACTTGACTGCCCTGTCTAAACCTTGCCATTTTGTGCACCACACACACAAGTTTACTTGATAAGCACTCACTGTGCAGAGTAAGAATAAAGTAGCAGCTCTTTTCTGTGGTCCTCTGACCATCTTTACAGCTGGTAAATGTCTGCATAGGCTTCTTCTCTTCTCCCCAGCTGCTCCTCATCTGTGATGAGCTTTCTAGAGATGCCTAGTTAACCTTGTTTAAAACACAGATGTCAAAAGCCAGCACACAAGGTGAAAGAAATTCTCGTGGCCTTGCACATCATTTATATCTGCAGCCTTTTACGGCGTGAATGCTAAATAATGGAAACCTTTATTTTTGCTACTTTGTTCAGTATGCAGCAGTGTTCTTTTGAGTGCTGCTGTACCTAGATCTGGTTCTAGTTCTAACTTTAGAAATGTATTAGCATTTTATCTTGTCACTGTTGGTATGATTCTTCCTGCCTCCATCTCACGCCCTCCTCGTTCTAGGTGTCCTACCTTTTTTAGTCCTGTTGCTTTTCTGTTTTAAAAGGAGACACTGATGAAGCTGAATATTAGCCATTCCCTCTTTTTTTTCCCTACCCCTTTGGCAAGTAGCCACTTTGAATAATACAGATATCCGAGTCCCATCATCTCAGGGAGCAAATGTGCATAGTTGTCTCCTGAGCTTTGGTGTCCCTCACTGGTCTGCCCTTTTAATGATGCCCTTTCCATTACGTCTATTGATAGCTACGAGCCAGGTGACTTCAGTTCTGATTCCAAAGCAGAAGTGGGAGAGGCTATGCAGACAAAAAGTGAACTACAGTGGTGGGATGCATTTGAATTAAATTCAAATCCATATGAAAGACACTTCACACCGTAAGTCTGGCTTCTATGATACTTGTCAAACATACTCACTTGGTACTCACTTGAAGATAGCTCTTTGATCATTATCCCTTCAGTGTATGGAGGATTTACATGTGTCAGTCACAATCTTTATTAGGTGTCAAACACAAAAATCCCTCAAACATTCAGTAGGAGAATAGAAACTTTTTTGATATAACCATAAAAAAAATTTGTTACACCTTAAATACTTATGTAAAAAAGAAAAATATCTACACAAGTTATCTGCTGTATTGACTTTCCAGGACTCTGTATGTGTAAATAGAGCCTATTTGTTAGTGAGCTGCAACTGACATTAATAAGAACCTGTGATAGCGCAGTTTGACAAGTGAGGCTTCCTATTAATAATCTCAGTTTATATTGAACATACGTATTTTTCTGAAGTAACTAGCACTGAAAAATGAAAACACTGGATTTTATTTGTTGAAATACTAGAATCTGAGGTTTAGCTTTCCTTTTTATTTAAAAATAGAGGGTTTGTATTTGAAGAAAGATTTGGGGTTATTAAATATGGAGTGCTTAAAATGGGCCATTGTTTGCACATTACACGCCTCTCACCTTCTTGTTTCATAAATCTAAAACATCAAGGATTCTACAGATCTTCCTCAGTTGTCTTGAGACAGTGCAATTGCTGAAGTTTTGCTGTTAACTCAAATGTTGTCAACTGTTCATCTATCACCTGTTATCTTTTCTTTACAGAGATTAGTCTTTGTAATAATTCTTTGGTGCTACTGAATATGGGCTTAAGTGATGCAGAATTTTAGCGTGTACCATGCTAGGCACCAATGATGTCAACAGTTACTATTACTAGTGCCCAAGTGTTTCAGGCAGCAGTGTTGAAATGTTACGGATTAAGAAATCTTTTCAAAAAGCTGCAAGTAAGTTTTGGGTTTTGTTGTGTTCTTCCCCCGCTGCCTTCCCCCCACCCTGCCACCCCCACCCCCAGTTGCTCTACAGAGTGGAAAATATTACACAAACGGGGTATTTTTAGGTTAAACCCTTTTTCAACTGTGGAACTTTTTTTTTTTTTTTACTTTTTCCTGGAATGTAAAAAATAATTCTAATGGGATATGGGGAAAAGGTGGATGGCAACAAACATACAGTGTCAGGTTTTGTTGCTTCAATGCTATTGCAATATAGTTACTACAGATTACATAAAAATGGTTTATTTTATTAGCTTCCAAATAATGTATATATAGATTTGTTAATGGCTTACAAGTCAAGCTTACTCTCTTTGCTTTTTAAGAAATAGTTATAGGCATGTTGTATTTGCCTTGTGTAAATTATAAAAGGCTATTTATTAAGTTTTCTGATAACTAATCTATTTATTAACCTGTATTGTTTTAAAATAAATGATTTATTTCTAGCTCAATGCTTGTTTCATGACTCTTCTTCTTTATCACGAGTGAAAAAGAAAAATCAGTTTCCCACACACCTAGCTGCTGTACAGCCTAATAATCTCAATTCCTAAGACCAAACTGTTTCCATTACCCTGTAATAATATAGCAGTCTTGCTCTTACTGAGAGTAGCAAATTCTTTCATGCATACAGATCAGTTGCTACATGAAGGGCTCAGTTGTCATACAGTAGTGTCTACCAGCAAGCTGTAGTCTTAGCATCTTCGTTATACTGAAGTTTGTTCACAGGTAAAATGAACACTTTTCTGGCAGAAATGTTTGGTGAGGTGTGAGCCACTTCAAACTGTGTCTTGTTATCATGTGCCCTGTTTATGCATCCCTGTATGCTGGCTGCTTGCTAGAGCTTTTATTTCAAAATACACAACTCCACAGCTGGGTGTGTACCGAGTGGCAACATCTGTAAGGAAGTCTCTGTCACCAGTCTCATTTACTGTCACAAGAGTTTCCTGCAGAAAGAATCACTTGGAAAACTACAGTGGCTGCCCATCTAATCCTTCATCTGAAATTGCCAGCTCCTTGTATCAGGTGCTGGCAAATACATGACTTTCAGGCATGTTTTGAGGTTTTTGGGGGCTTGGGGTTGCTTTTTTTTTTTTTTTTAATTGTGGGATTTACCATTAACAACTGTTTCAGTCTTCACACTTGTGTTTCAGGGGATGCATCAGTATTGCTACTGGTCAAAATTAAAAATTAATTTTTAAACAAGGAAATTAACTTCTCTCCAATACAAAATGTTGTATGCAGCGGGTAAGATTGGCATGGATTCTTGACAGGGTATGTCGCTGTGGTTTTATTTTTGAAGGTGTTTATGATACTAATGCCACATACAAAGATAGACCCGAAAACTAGAGAGGGTTTCCTTTCTACATGCAGCATCTCTAATTTTTAAGTAAACCGGATAAGGAGTACGTGTTTTGAGAACACAGTTTTAGCAGGAAAATTCAACTCTCTAGTCTCTTCGTGTGCATCTCTGGAGTTAGGCCTCTGAGGCAGGCAGCATTGTGGTAAAGGCAAGTATGCCATTCATACCACCGTTACCATTGGAAGTCTGGGACATAACCAATCCTTAGCATATGTGTCTCACCCACACAGTTCATATGGGAAGAGTGTTGAAGACCGAAATCTGATAGTGCCAAAAAAACTCAGTCCCATTTATTTTTCTGAGGTTTGTTCTAAGAGCTTAAGTCCTAAGCAGGATCCCTTAAGTCCCTTGTATGTGACTGTTGTATGGGTAGACTCATACATGTGGCTTCTTTGTTCTGCTCAGCTGTCTTTGTTAAATGCAGCGGGGACGTGGCCACCGGAGAGCCTGTTACAGTTGCCCGATTCCCTGATCCATTTTCTGCCAGGCACAGACCTCACTGGATTCAGCACCCTGGTGGGACGCTTTAAAACTCTGCCGGCGGGCACCATTCTGCCCAGGGACCGCGTACCAGAGGGCAGCTGTGGGCAGCTGGCGCACAGTGGCTTTCCCCACAGCCCCTTCATTGCTTGCGCACGGCTGGGAATTACTGCACAAGAATGAGTCGGTATGCAACACAACCTAGGCTACCTGCTGACCCGGTAAGGTTTCCCGAGGTTGTGCAGGTGGCATTACTGCTCTTTGTCATTTTAAATCTTACGAGATGTTTATATACGTTGTAGATACCAAGGCCTGAGAAACCCTGTCCGTAGCCTTGCAAAAGTACCAATGCTAGCAGACCTCTCTTGTGAAATTCACTGAACACAAAGATGGCCTGCGCTGCTGAGTTACTCTGCAAGAATGGGTTAGGTTAGGTTAGGCGGGTTACCACAAGTCTGATGTTCGGAGTTCTTTCCAGCTACTCTGCAAACGTGCCTGCACTACCATGCCGTTGTCAATTATTCGGAGATGCTTTAAACATTTTCTGTTACTGAGCACAATCCCTGAAGTCAAGATTTAATGATTTGTGTCGAATTTGGAGCACTTAAGAAAATTCTTATTTTGCTTGAACAGATGACACCACGTTAAGCAAAACTTAGCAGTTGAAGAAAGGAGGAGGAAGAGGAGGAGAGAGGAAGGACGTGGAAGAGGATTAACAGATAATGACTGAAGTCCCACAAAGAGTCTGTAATGCTTAAAGGAGTCCAGTTAATATTTTGAGGTGTTTATTCCTTTAATGATTGTTTCAGGTTGGTTGAGAGGTGGTTTTGAAGGGAAGAGAGTAGAAGGAGAGGAGAGTGGAAGGAGAAGACTAAATTGACTTGCCTCAGACATCGTTACTGTTCAACTCGGGGATAGGTCTGTTCATGTGTTTCCAGAATTTGGCATGATCACAGGCACATTCATTTGTTCAGCTCCTGTCCTGGTTTGGGCTAGGACAGAACCAATTTTCTTTTGGTAACTTTGCTTTTTAGTTAAGTCTCTTCTCAGAAGCTGCACTCTCTGAAATTAACTGCATGTTTTTACAGACAGGAGCTGCTTCTAGCAGTGATAAGGCTCGGCGTTTACAGTTAGTGCTGGAACATCAGTAGGAATGGTATGCAGAAGGGCTCTTGCTTATAGTTATCCCTATGGAGACCAAGGTCAATGCTTGCTTCTGCTGACTTTCTTATGCACTGGAACTGAAAGAGCAGAGAAGTGGTCACACCTGCGACCCTGCAGTGGGGAGGAGCGGGTCGGACAGGTGACCCAAAACTGACCAAAGGGAGCATTCCATCCCATACGCGTCATACTAGGTATAAAGCTGAGGGATCACGAGGGTCAGTCTCTCTTCTTCTATGGCTGGCATCCAAGGAGGACTCTGTCAGATTCTTCTGCCTTTGATCCCAATTCCTGAATTCAGTTCCTGCCTGCTGCTGAGTACAGTACTTTCCTGGGGTGTGCCCCACAACATCCAGGTGACGTATTCATCATTGGGGTGGGGGGAGCTCAATATTGGTTTTGTATATATTTGTATATATTTCATCATTATTTTTCCTATCATTATAATACATTATTATTGTAGTTAGATTAAAGCTGTTCTAACTTTTCCAACCCATAAGTCTATTTCCCTTTTCTCTTTCCCCCCCTTTGGGGAGGGAGAGGGTTAACAAAGGGCATCGGTCATCTGGTTAATAGCCAGCCCAGCTTTAAACCGTGACAGCTCCTTTAAGCTTTGACCTGTCACAGATGCCAATACTTAGATGCTCCTGTTTATACTGTTACTGTCTCAGGTGGTACAGTTGTTCATTTCTTTAATCCATTTGAGGAACCCTTTTCACCAGCTGCTGAACTTTTTCAAAGACTTCACGGTTTTGATAATTGCACAGGTAATTACTGCATATTGCTTAGTAGTTTTTATATATTAAAAATGCATTTTTATTGACGTGTGTGTGTATATATATAGCACTTCACAAGTGCAAAGTTCATGTCATGAATACTGGACTAGTCTTAAACTGGGGAATGGAATGTTGCCTCAGGGAATAACATAGGCCTAAAATTTATCCATTGGCTTTGAGCGGCCTAGAAATTTTGGCTTTGTGACAGAGCGAGGGACCATTTTTAAGGAGAAAGAACACAGCAGGTAACGTGATGAGGAACAGCTTTCTTATGGGCATCTTGTGAGGAAAAGCCAAGATTGCTTCTCCAGTATTGTTTCCAAGTCTAGTGAAAACGGAGCAGCTGCTTGTGCAGGCTCTGATAATGTCGACACAACTCGCGAGGAAAGAAGGATGAAGAAGAAATTGTTGTCAGAACGTGACAAAGCAGCCCATCAAAACTGAAGAGGTAGACTTTTCATCTTCCACATGGAGCCAACACATGTATTTTGGCAGCATCAATGTTCTAGACCGAACATTACAAAGCAGCTTTGTAAAGCCTGCTTAAATAGTTTTGAAGAAACTGAAGAGCCCTCTGAGCCTGGAGCTTGTTAACGATTGTTTTGAAGAGTCTTCACTATAAGCCAAGGAGAAATCACAGAATCACAGAATGCTAGTGGTTGGAAGGGACCTCTGGAGATCATCCAGTCCAACCCCCCTGCTAAAGCAGGTGCCCCTAGAGCAGGGTGCACAGGAACACGTCCAGGAGGGTTCTAAATATCTCCAGAGGAGACTCCACAGCCTCCCTGGGCAGCCTGTGCCAGGGCTCTGGCACCCTCACAGTAAAGAAGTTCCTCCTTATGTTCAGGTGGAACTTCCTGTGTTCCAGTTTGTGCCCATTGCCCCTTGTCCTGTCGCTGGGCACCACTGANCCTGCTGGCCACACTCTTCTCAATGCACCCCAGGATGCCATTGGCCAACGTTTGCCTAACCGCATGGATCAACGGCACACCGTACAAGATAAGGTTGTTTGTAAGGCATGCACTAAGAGCATGGGACACGAGTTAACGAGACGAACAAGGCACTCAAGTCACCCAGCCCCGTAAAACGCCTCCTACTGCCCATGGTTGAAGTCGTTATTTTCTGGGATAGCGTAAACACTGGGCAAGCTGGATTTTGGTGGGAGCGCCGCGAGTACAGCACGGGGATGGAGGAGGCGCGGCCGCAAGGCGAGGCACGCTCCGCCGCCCGTCACGGCGCCTTTCACCAGCCGAAGCTGAGGCTGGCTAAGGCACAGCCGTTTCCACGACGAGTTTCATCCCCGTCCCGGGGCCAGGCGCTGGCCCGCCGTGCACCGGCCCGGCCGCCGCCGCTGCCGCCCGGACGCTCACCTGTGCCCAGAGGGGCCGCTGGGGGGCGCCGCGGGGAGGCGTCTGCGGCCGTTAACGGCGCCCCCGGGGAAAGGAGAGGCTGTGGGGAGGGGCACGTGACCCGGTGCGGGCGGGGCGACCGGCCCCGCCGCTGCCTCGCTCTGGGCCGGGCCGCGCCCCTTCCGGCGGGCGCTGCCGGAATCAGTGGGGAGGAGGCGNACGCATGCAAGTTAACGTCTGCACTGTATGCAAAGTGAACCAAATCTTGTCAGAGAGAAGTTGGGTTCACTATGACCGCAGAAATGATCATCTCCTCCCATGGCGGTGGAGCGCGCGGGCACCGGCCCCTCCCGTCGCCCGCTCCGGCCTCCCCCTCCCCGCTCTCCTTCTCTTTGTCCGCGCGCGGCGGCGGCGGCGGGGTCCCTCCCGGCGGGGATGTGAGAGGCGGCGACCGCAGGTAACCGGGAAGAGGCAGGCGGGCGGGCCAGCCGCGGGGACGGGGCGCGGCTGGTCGCGGGCTTGCTGGGGGC
>VZSC01020017.1:36110-49846 GCA_013398225.1 Steatornis caripensis | reverse complement strand
TTGTGGGCGGTGCTGTGGGAGCGAGGCCGACCGACCGGAGCGAGGGCCCCGCCACCGAGAAGAGCCCAGGGTGTACCTGATAGCTCTTCGGGAGCCCCGGTGCCGGGGTGCCTCCCTCCGCTCCCCGCTTCGGCTCCCTCCCCCCTGAGCCGCGCAAGGGCCTCGGGCGCTGCGGGGAGGCGCCGGGGGTGAGGAAGGAGCGGGCGGGGGGCGGGTGAAGGAGGAGGACGGGGCGAGCCGTGCAGCCCCGGGCGGGTGGCGGTGGGTGCGTGGCCGTCACGGCTCCGGGCTTGAACCCGGCAGCGGAAGCCCGAGGAGGCCTTGGCCGCGTGGGTTTCTCGGCAGCGGGAAACTCGCTGCGGTTTGGGTTTAGAAGGCCAAGACTTAAAGATTTTAAAGGCCAGGATTTTGTTGGGTTCTCCGATTGGGCAGCGTCGGCAGGTTACGGCGCCCGAGCCGCAGCGCTGCTGCGCTTCCTCGCGGAGCGTGCGGGCTGCGAACCGGGGAGCTAAACCGGCCTGTCCTCGGTTTGGCTCGGGACTGAGTTTAGCTGGGGTCGAGGGTTGTGCGGCTTGGCCCCAGATCAGCTTCAGCGGAACTTCAGAGCCCTGGCAGTGCTTTGGTTTGAGGTGGGAGGCAGTGGTTGTAGCTTTGCACTGTAGCTCAGAATGGTAATGTGTTCATTCTCATATTGTGAACCAGGTACGGGCTGGATCTGGCTCTTTAGTCCCTTTTTCTCCAGTCTTTGTTTCTTTTTCAACCAGTTAGCTATCGCCGTTTTCCAGCAGTATCTTTAATACTATGTTTAATTAAAAGATAATAAATGTAAGTCATCGTGGCTCTTTCTGAATGCGTTTGGTGTGCCTGAAAACGTTTTGATTAGAGGTCATTCTTTTTATAGAAGAGAGTAACTACAAATAGCAAATACAAAGAGTGAGATGTACACAGATTTTTAGTGTGGCATTTTTCTTGTCTTCTCCCAGTTTCTTAAAATTGAATGCTTGTTGCTTTTGCTTTATTAATGGAAATCTGCTATAAAGGATAAGTTTCCCCACAGTTTTAACTGAAACTTTAAAAATAGGCAACTTTAAAACTGTTAACGTGTATTTTGCTTTCTGAGTACTTGTGCTAGTGCCACTAACATTGTATTATTTATATGCATATATGTAACATCTTTATAAACAATTTTTTTTACCTTGCCTATATAAATAATTACTTGTATAAGTTTGCACACTCATTTAGCTTCAGCAAAGCTGGAAAACTGTGACTGTGTTGGGGTAGACTTACAGTACAAAATTGAAGGTACTTTTTCCTAAATAATACATACAGAATCGTTGGGTACTATATGCATGCATCCTGTCCTTTTAAAGATGCACATGACTAAGTTTCAAACCAGCAGCTCTTTTATCTTAATGCTATGTTGTATCTGTCCTTTTGGTGTTCTCTCTATATGTGTGTTTAAAAGATACGTTCACGAGTGGACAGAAATAACTGAGGCGGATTTGGATTAAAGAGTTAGCTATATTTTGAGGTTTTAGTAATCTTACTGAGAATATTTGTGTGTTCATACTCCCCGCTGCTCCAGAGTTCTCTATATAAACATTATCTATCTGAAAACTCACCATACCAGAGCCAATAATTAAAATCTTATATTCGTTTTTGTAATGAAAGAACCTTGGCACTTAAATTAAGGAACAAAACTGAAAGCACTAGGGTAGTATTTCAGTTCAACTTTAGCATGTTACCCTCTAAAGAACAGCTTAGATTGCAAGTTAGTTTCTTTGATAAGTGAAGTGAAAAGCAAAGAGATGAAGTAACTGTGATGCTTCAGGTGAGGCGCATCTAAGGAAGATCAAACTTAAAATCACACTGCTTTGTTATTCAAGTTTTTATAAAAGAAAAATCCTCTCCCTTTTTAAAGCATATATGAGACCATGTACAGTCTTGCACATCATTCGTGAAGATGAGATTTACTTGATATGATAGACATAATTTTTTTAGGTGAATCCTTAAAATGACAATTAATGTTATTTTTACCTTATATTTTAGAAACCTAACATTGAAATATTTAAGAAGTGAATGCTTCTGGATTTTGGAACAAAATTGGTATGTATAATGAGTCTTCAGAAGGCTAATCACTGAACATTT
Source organism: Steatornis caripensis (assembly GCA_013398225.1). Taxonomy (NCBI): domain Eukaryota; kingdom Metazoa; phylum Chordata; class Aves; order Caprimulgiformes; family Steatornithidae; genus Steatornis; species Steatornis caripensis. The sequence continues at coordinate 47,698 of VZSC01020017.1, read as the reverse complement.
GGATTTTTGTTGTTAGGGAGTGTTTGTTTCCTGTGGTTCTGTGCCTGTGGAAAGGAAGAAGGGAACACGCAATAGTCAGTGTGACGCATAATAAGCAATGTGTATTTGTTAAAAGCAGCTTGTTGATTCACCCCCTTTTTCTACCATGAAAAGCTTTATGGCTAGGGGGGCATTAAAGAGGTGATCTATTTCAGTGTTAGAAACATAAAACTTCTCATGGAGGTCTTGTAAATAAGCAGACCTGCGAATAAAATACTGCAGAAGAGTTCAAAAGATGCTGAATGGCTGTACCTGGAGGAACTATTGCTAACATCTCGTCGAAACAGACCTTTGTTTAAAAATCCTTCCGTGTGAGTCATATCTGAATCTTGTGTTGTTTAGTATTAGTAATACAGCTGAAAGGACAAAGAAATAATGTCATTGAGCAGGGAAGGGTTGCCAGTATGTAAACTCAGATGAATGTTTTCAGGAAATATTTCTGAAAAAGATAGATGCTTTTTATAGGAGTAAATGAAAGTTATTACACACAGCCAGAAATAATTTGCTATACAAAAACAGTTTAGAGAACAGTAGTTCTGTAGGAAAGAATTTAGAGGTTATGCTAATAAAGAAGTTGAAGAGTCAACAGTAGGTGACTGCTCAGGAAGGGCTGAGAAAACGACCCATTTTGGACTGTATGAAAAGAAGTATAGTCTTCCACTGTATTGCAGAAGTAATAATAACTCAGTTAAAATACTTTATGCGGCTTGGGAGTTGCACTTCGTTTAAAAAAAAGAAAATAGAAAAGTGGGCTCTTGGGAAAGCTTTTTCTCCATTTCTCCCTGCCTGCTAACCCTCAAGCTCAGTATACGTTCCCTGTGCAGTCTGTCATTGCACTGTTGCACACCGAGAGTTATGAGTCATGATACAAGATGATCCACAGGCAGTTCATAAATGGGTGGTTCTTGGAGACATTGTAAATGCTGTGGCTTCTGTGGATAGCAAAATCTCATCCCCTCATTACATCTCTGTGAAATCAGAGTGGCAAACTGGTATTTCTCCGTGAACCTACTAGTCTTGGATGGACGAAATATTCTCCATGTTAAAGTCAGCTGTGAACTTGATTAAAGAACCTTTGCAGAACTACACTAAATACAACTAAAACCACTGCTGGCTTTGTTTAACTCCTACACTTCCTGTCTTCTCTCCCATTTATAACTTAGTGATGGCCCTGGCTGCTGGAATGGGGCAGCTTTGGCATGTCCTAAAGCTGAAATGCGAGAGCAGTATTTATTCCAGAAACTGATCATTTACTGACACTTACCTTTCTTATTTCAAAAGATAATAATTTTTCTTGATGATATTTATGACAACACGTTGGTTTCTCTTTTGTGACGTCTTAGGGTTAGAATTAAACTACCGATTTCCTGAAATATAAAGCTTCTTGCGCCTGCTGTTGCTTTGACTTTGCAGCTATAGGTGTCAGTTCTACGCATGCAAGTTAACGTCTGCACTGTATGCAAAGTGAACCAAATCTTGTCAGAGAGAAGTTGGGTTCACTATGACCGCAGAAATGATCAGCAAATGTAGACATCTGTAGAAACCTTAGATGGAAGTACGGCAGTCCAGCCCAAGCAGAAGAAATGGGACTGGCCGTGTCTGTGAGGACAAATAAACTTAGCAAGAAGAGCTAGCAGTAATTTGTGAGGAAGTGATTAAGATTTGAGTTGACTGCAAGATTAACAAAGTGGTTCACAGCGAGTCAAACACTCTTTAATGTATTTGGGACGTGGGGGAGAGCAGAACTGCACGTTTTGAAGAGTAGCATCCTTAGAGTGTTTTAAGTCTGAATTCAGAAAATTACCTGTTAGCTCGCAAGTTTTCCTCATTCTTCTGCAATCACATTCTCCCTCTGCTGTAAAGAAAAGCAACTTGTGCTTCTCCCTTGTCTCTGGAATGCAGTGGGTGGAAGATGTCAGGATGGGACTAACATGCTCTTTGCCTCTGTCAGAAACGTTTTCGCGTAGATGGAGCTGTGCAAGCCAGGGAGAGGGGAAAAAAAGAAAATGGTTTTGCCATATGGTGGGTTCTGTTTTAGTAAAAAGCTACACTAGTAAAGATACTCCCATTAGTAATATAACTAGAGTAGCAGCTGTCGAAAGCACTGGTAGAGTAGGAAAGCTCAGCAAAAGAAGCCCCCTTCCCTCAGATGATGCTATCCCAGTATCACATTTTACACCCGCTGGACCTTGAACAACACTCTTAGCTTGATTACTTGAACAGTGTGACTTCATGACTGCTAGAAAAGATGGTAGAGGGAGCAGTCGCCAAAGTCCCTTGGTGTCTTTTCCTTGCATTAAAAAATGCCTTTATTCTTCAGGGGACTGGATGTCTTGCTTTGAATTCAAAACTAGGGAAATATTTGATGCAGTTAGTGAGGTGGCTTGTTCTGGTCTGTCTCCTGCACTAATGATTTGTCTTTTCTGGTGTTTGATAGGTAATTTTGTATCCTGCAAGAATCTACTTCAGTTTATTTTTAGAAGTTGCTAGAAAATGAAAGCAGACTCTTGCAGTTCATTTACTTAATTTTTCCTGCAAAATAAAATAATAAAAATGGCTGTGCAGGGATTAAGGGAAGAAGTTTTGAGAACTTTGAACTGTGGCTCTTGCAGCATTTTGAGTAGTGCCATGCTGAGTGCTTATTAAATGGGGCTGTTTTCCTATGCTTTTTCATAGCCTAACTGGATGCAAGTAAGAGGATCTGTGTTCGGTTTTAGTGTTAACCTACTTGGAGCTCTCTACTAGGTTTTTCCTAGGGTTGTAACAAATTAAAAGTCAGAAGCAATAAAGTACAGGGAAAGCTAGTATTGGAAGAAAACAGGTTTTGGAGAAACAGATGGAGGAATCTGAACCATGAACTGTCACAGGCACCAGAGTATGATTTTTACCCAGTCCTGGACTCACAGTGGATGCATCCATCTCTGCCTGGGCATGAAAGAGGGTGCTTGCTATTGCAATGCTTTGACACCAGTGTTGTAGTCCTGCTTGGGCAAGCTGCTGCTGTATCTCAACATTAAAGCTGTGGAATTCAGATTCCAATATGCACTGAAATGGACACATTTTATTCCATCCTCTTCCTTCCCCCCTTCTACTTTTAAATCAAAAGCTTGTTAATGCAACTTAATGCCATGCTGAATATCTGGAAAATAATTGCTTGGGGAACCAAATGCTAGTCTTGGCACATCTGTGGTTGGTGTTCCCAGGAAATAACTTTTTTCTATCATAGGTGTTTTTCTCCTTTGAACTGTTTTCTATGCTGTCATAGCTATCCGTTATCTTTAAATCAAAGCCTAAAAATAGTTTTCATTTTCCATCATACTATAGATATGTTAATCACCTTGAACGTACTTGGAGCTTTTTTTTCCCAGTTTAAAAAGTATTTATAGAGATATCTTAAATTCAAAATCTTGTGTGTTAGATTGAATCTAGGATATCCTCATTGCAGCATGTAACAGGAGAAGAGATGTACTGAAATAAATTTTCTTGTTAAGCTAGAGACTGAGCATGTAAAATCTTGATTTCTAGTCTAAAAATTAGTCTCTTCTACTAAGCTGTTGTTGAAAGTCTTACCTAACTAAATTTGGAGTCTTACCAGGCTGGGTGAAAGCCTTTCAACTCTAAACTCCTAATTGTTGCTGTAGTTAAGCTGAAAAGTTGCTTCATAAAGGTATGGGAAACTCTTTGTAAAATAAATCAACAGACAAATGCCTTATTGCTTTTCCAGACTTCCCTGTTTGTTGGAGAATAAATTCATGTGCATACTGGGCAATTACTGTATGATTAAACACCTATTCTAATATTCTCTTTCATTTTTCTAGTGAGTTTATATGGAAGAAATGCTGCGGCTGTTCTCAAACTCTTACAAACTGATTTCAATGTAAGTAATTGATCAGTATCATCAGCAGTTACATGGTGTGCCAGACATAGATCTGTGTATTTACTGAAAAGAAGAATATATCACAACTCTTGAAGTTTTCCTTGACAGTTCTCAAAGAACTTTTGTTTGGGTTTCAGTTTTTATATGCCAGATCAGAAACACTTCCTTCTGCGTGTTCAGACTTGTTAGTAACTCGTCCATGCTTCTGGCCGACACATGCCTCAAAGTTTGCCTTTTTTTTTTTTTTNCGTGTTCAGACTTGTTAGTAACTCGTCCATGCTTCTGGCTGACACATGCCTCAAAGTTTGCCTTTTATTTTTTTTTTAAAAACACTCATAGCAGAGACCATTCACAGGAGAACCAGTCACATGAGCTGTTGAAGATTTTCCTATACTGTATGTATTTCTACCAGTTTCATTCTGATGTGTTTATTTTGTTCAGGTTTCAGTGTTGCATCATCTTGTGTTGAGTAACAGAAGTTCTGCTGTTCACTGATCAATGTGACAGCCTTTAGTAGTTTACGAGATGAGCCAAACTCGAGGGAGATACGACTTCTGCATTGGTCTAGTGTTGGCTATGAGTTCCAGCATTTTCATTGGAGGAAGTTTCATCCTGAAAAAGAAAGGCCTTCTACGGTTAGCTAGGAAAGGCTCCATGAGAGCAGGTAAATGCATGTTTAAAAGAAACTGCTGATGTTTAAGTTCTGCTGTTTAACAGAAGATTACTAAACTTACGATCCTGTTTTGACTCTTTTGTTTGTTACAGATATATGAAACCTAAAACATGTAGCTGATGTGTTTTTCCTCTGGTGTCAGATACACCTAACCCTGTGTGTGATACATACTATGTAATTCACGAGTAATGCGCTCTAGGGACACTTTTTGAAGGATTCCTTCACATGTCAGTTAAGTCTAGATTGTACTTGCGAATTAGACTTGGAAGCAGCACTCTTGACTACATCTGTGCTCCTGAATGAGTGAATTTAGGAGAATGTTAACTGCGTTCAAGTGTCAGGAGATTGTTTTTAGGAAACTGAAAATCACATGTAATTAATAATCGCGTGTAAGGAGTAGTGTCCCTCAAGGGTTTATACTGGAAGCAATACATACTATTTAACGTCTCCATCAGTGATCCAGACAGTGGGATTGCATGCACCCACAGCGAGTTTGTGGATGACACAGAGTTGCTTAGTGGTGCAGCCCATGCACTAGGGGGAAGGAAAGCCTTCCAGAGGGACTTCAACAGGCTTGAGGAGTGGGCCCATGTGAACCTCATGAAGTTCAGCAAGGCCAAGTGTGAGGTCCTGCACATGGGTCGGGGCAACCCCTGGTATTCATACAGGTTGGGGGATGAATGGATTGAGAGCAGCCCTGTGGAGAAGGACCTGGGGGTACTACTACTGGTGGGTGAAAAGCTGGATGTGAGTTGGCAAAGCGCACTCGCAGCCCAGAAGGCCAGCTGTATCCTGGTCTGCATCAAAAGCAGCGTGGCCAGCAGACTGAGGGAGGTGATTCTGCACCTCTGCTCCGCTCTCGTGAGACCCCACTGGGAGTACTGTGTCCAGCTCTGGGGTCCTTAGCACAGGAAAGACATGGACCTGTTGGAGCAGGTCCAGAGCAGGGCCACAAAGATGATCAGGGGGCTGGAGCACCTCTCCTGTGAGGACAGACTGAGAGAGTTGGGGTTGTTCAGCCTGGAGAAAGAGAAGGCTCCGGGGAGACCTTATTGCAGTCTTTCAGTACATAAAGGGAGCTTGAAAGAAAGAGGGGGACAGACTTTTTAGCAGGGCCTGTAGTGGCAGGAGCAATGGTTTTAAATTGAGGATAGATTTAGATAGGATGGTTGCAGCATCCTTAAATGGTTCAGAAGGTTAAACCTGAATATTTTTAATTCAGTACCTGTCACCTGTGCATCTAAAAGATAGTTGACATAGATCATTCATGCTCTCTGGCTTGGAATGGGTTAGTGTGACTATATTTCACACGTTTGTACATACAGTCAGCCACATAAGCCACGCACAATTTCCACAAAGTAGCACTCTTGTAAGAGACACATAACGGCTTTTCATGTTGTTACAGTGAGTTGAAAGAACTGCTTTTCAGGGTAAAGCAGATATGGTCATAAGTGTCATTCTAATAAAAAAGAAATAAATTACCTGGTTTTCAAAGTAGGCTGTAGGAGGCACACGCACATCAGAAATTGAAGATGCTTTGATTTCAACTCCTCTAACTATAAAGCTTACCTATCAGAAGGCTGCCCATGTTATTACAGGCATGGGCTGCAAGAATTATTTTACATTATGGTGATGATATCGGTGACAGGGCTTGCTGTTTTATTGATGTATGTTTTTAATGGAGTAGCAAACATTCTCTCAATTTTAGGTCAAGGTGGTCATGCATACCTTAAGGAGTGGCTGTGGTGGGCTGGACTTCTTTCAAGTACGTATCAAAAATATAATCTGCATCATATAATTTAAGTAAGTAGTTATGCCACAGATGGCAGCAATGCTTACAAAAAAGGAGCGAGATGGGGATTCTACAATGCATGGTAATGCTGTCTGGTGATTTGCTGGGTGCAGCTGTAATGATTGTAATATAAATTCTCTCCCACCAGAAGTTCTTTCATTAATTTAAGTGCCCTCTTTGGGCAGTGGAACTAGGCAGACGTTGGTCTTCCTACATCTCTTCGTTAGCGTATGCATTCTGGTTTGTGCCTTAGCAAAGAAGTGCTTAGATACACAGCATTCTTTAGAGGGAAGCATATTTTGGGATGATGTTTGTTTTCGGAACCTTTTTTTTTTTTCTTTGCTTAAACTCTCGATTCACTGCCTTGTTCAGGTAACTGTGGCTTAATGTGTGCATTGCCCTGTATCCTGCTCTTCTGCGTGGATCTCCACGCAGAAGTTTGTGAGTCAAGTTGGCAAGCTTGGGAGCTACGATACAGATGCCAAAATAAGACACCTTCTAATTTGTCGGAATTAATTTTAATACCTGTTGTAGTCCCCCATCCTGTTTTCAAAATATAAAAGCGGGGGAAGGGGGAGGTGTTCTGCTAGTGCTGTTAGCTGAATGCTATAATTAGAGTTTTCCATTGTTCCCTTACTGCATATTTGCGTCTACAAGAACACTTGCACTGATTCACAGGTTTGTTGCGTAAGACAGCCTAACTCCTCTTTTTTTAATCATTATTGCTCTGCAGTGGGAGCTGGCGAAGTAGCTAACTTTGCTGCCTATGCTTTTGCACCAGCTACGTTAGTGACTCCTTTAGGAGCTCTCAGTGTTCTTGTAAGGTAAGAAACACTAACAGAAAGCAGTGTTACTTCAGAGACAGAAGTAAAATTTTTGTTTAGAAATACGTCACTGAAATATGCTGTAATAAATGTAGTTTGTCCTTAACAATAAATAAAGAGTGCTTACAAACATTAGGAGTAACTTTAAGTTTCTCCAAATTTGAAGTGATTATGCTATAAAAGGGTTCTAGCAATGCATCTACACCTCGATCTGTGAAAAGCTGTCATCTTCTGCGTTTCAAAAACATGTTGTGTACAAGAAAGAGTAGTATTTTCCTTCCTAAGTAGAGTGAAGATTTTTACCTTTTAAAAATTATTTTTACAAGTGCTTAGATACAGAGCTTTCTGGGAGGCAGCATAAAAAAGGGGTTCTGGGTAGAGGTGCTAAATATCAGCAGGTAGTTCTGTCTGTAGCAAGTATCTTGAGATAGAAAATCAACTGTGTAGCTGTTTATGAGCTGCACATTGGGTATGCAGGTGACCTGTACGGCCAAAGCAACCTGTAAGTCGGTGAGCAAATGAATGAGATCTTACTAATTCCATGTTTGCTGGTTCGTTTTTTTTTCTTCCTAGTGCCATTCTGTCATCCTTCTTTTTAAATGAAAAACTTAATCTACATGGAAAAATAGGGTGTTTGCTAAGTATACTGGGATCCACTGTGATGGTAATTCACGCTCCACAAGAGGAGGAAGTAGAAACTTTAAATGAAATGTCCCAAAAACTAGGTGATCCAGGTAAGAAAAATGGTGGCTTGATACGTACGCAGCCCATCATTTCTTTATTGTAGTTTCATTGCTGCTGCTTGCAGGTTCCAGGAAGGTAGCCAGTGTCCGCTTCATGTTGTCAAAATGAAGTAGAGATTTGAATTCTGTGACATAATTCCATAGCGTGCATGATGCCAGTGAACTTGTCTGGCCTTGAACAGTGTCTTGATGTGAACCACTGAGATGACAGTTTAAATAAATGCAGCAGCACAGTGCGATAAACACAACTTCTATAAATTTTAACTGAAGTGGTCAGTCTCTAAGCCCAACTTTGAGCTATCCTTAAAATGAAAAAGTGGGTGCTGTGGTAAGTGTCTGTTGGGATGTGTAATCCTGGCGACTAGCTCCTATGCTTACGTGGAAGATGAAGCACTCGCAAATACACATCTACAAAATACTATACGTGCAAAGACAAATCCCATTTTAAACACTACGAAATAGCCAGCACAGACATTAAAAAGCTGATCTTGAGGAATGACCCGATTATTGGAAGTCCACCTGTGAACGCAGCAGGCTGCCAACATGTACCTCCCTAAACAGCATTCGGACACAAGCCTGTATCCAATGGCACCTACACCTCAGTGAGTGTGTGTGAGGCAATATAGTAGTCTAGTCCTGTAGTCATCTTGCAGATAGACTGGTAGAGGTAATACCTCACACCTGAGAGTCAGTCTTTGTTTTAGCTAGCTTACTCTAATCATTTTAACTTTGATGTTGGAGGAGTAATGAGAAACACCCTGGATTCTTCTGTTCAAGCCGAGCTACTAGTGTTGTTAATGAGTGTTTTCTTGGTACCTCTAAGATGCTTTTGATAGTGCACATAAATAAGATGATTTTTTTTTTCCCCCCTCCCCAACCACAGGTTTTGTGGTCTTCGCAACTCTTGTTGTGATTGTGTCTTTAATTCTAATATTTGTGGTGGGACCTCGCCATGGACAGACCAACATTCTCGTGTACATAACAATTTGCTCTGTAATTGGAGCGTTATCAGTCTCCTGCGTAAAAGGTTTGGGCATCGCTACAAAGGAACTTTTTGCAGGACAACCAGTGCTGAAACATCCCTTGTCTTGGATTTTGCTGCTAAGTCTTATTGTCTGTGTGAGCACGCAGATCAACTATTTAAACAGGGCTCTGGATATATTCAACACTTCGATAGTGACTCCAATCTATTACGTTATCTTTACAACATCTGTTTTAACTTGTTCTGCCATCCTTTTCAAGGAATGGCAACACATGGCGGCTGATGACATTATTGGCACCTTCAGTGGCTTCCTGACTATTATTGTGGGGATCTTTTTATTGCATGCCTTCAAAGATGTTAATTTCACCCTAGCAAATCTGCCCCTCTCTTTGCGGAAGGATGCAGCGAATGGTACTTTGCTGAGCACGTACGACTGCTTTAATCATGATGAAGAAAGTTCTCCCTGTCTCGGTGAAATGCAATCCACTGAGAATCTCTCAGCCAGGAGGAATGGCAGTCTGTCAGCCTTCTGAAAATACCTATGTATGTGTTACATAAGGAAAGAACAATTCTGTAACTCTGGAATTTTTTCTGCTGTGAAATGTCTGAGCTTGTCTGGAAAAATAATGTACTTTTTAACAGTGTGTGTAGACAATCATTAATTTTTAAGTTCAGTAAGTTTCAGTAAAGAACACTGAAGGGGTTTTTATTTGCCTTATTTTTACTTTAAAAAAATACTAAAATGACCTCGGACCACAGTTGGTTGTGTTGCTTAAGTTATGTGTAAATACTTTCATTTCATTCTTCTAAGATGTATTGCACTAATGCCAATTTTATCAAAAATAAATCGCTTTATTTCTGCATTGGTGGTAAAAAGATTGCAGTGAACCTGGATCCTTTGTACTTGTGCCCTGACTGAGCACCAAGGGACTGTACACATACAACACCGGGAGCAGCAGTCACTACTCTTGTCCCAGTTTGTAAAAGAGGCAAGAGAAAGCTGTAACAAGCCAGACTAATCCTTTCAAAATACTGCCTAATCAGCTAAAGCTGTACCTGAAACTTGCAGGATTTGCAAAAAAAAAAAAAACCAAAAACCAAACCCCAGCCAGAGTAACTGCCTGGCAGCAACAAGGCAGGAGCTCCTGCTCTGCTGGGCTAGGTGAAGCACTAGCTCCTACTCTTATGCAGGAGGNGCTGTAACAAGCCAGACTAATCCTTTCAAAATACTGCCTAATCAGCTAAAGCTGTACCTGAAACTTGCAGGATTTGCAAAAAAAAAACAAAACCAAACCCCAGCCAGAGTAACTGCCTGGCAGCAACAACGCAGGAGCTCCTGCTCTGCTTGGCTAGGTGAGGCACTAGCTCCTACTGTTATGCAGGAGGAAGGACTCGAGTCATTACTAGTAGCCCAAAAAAGCTACTCCCTCTTCTCTAAAAGAGGTCGGGTTCTGTCTGCAGCACCACACTGCCATGGCTCTGTAGAGCTGCTCTGCATTCTTGATGTTACAGCTTGAACTCACAGAACTGCAGTTTTGCTTGCAGTAATTCAGTTACTGGCTGTGACACTGAGCTTTTAAAAAAAGGGCCAAAAAGTTAGAACATAATGTCATTCTTAAAAAAGGGATGAGGCAGGTGGTTGGTAGTTTCAGTTCACAAAGGTAGAAAATAAAGATTAGTGGTAGGTTTTGTAAGAACATTCCTGCTGTAGATGTGAAGGTTAGATATTATTTGGGACAGAGACAACTAGTTACTGCTGCCAGTTGTCAGTTTTAGTGCTTACTGCTTTAAGAGTGTAATTTAAGAGTATTACTAGGACAAAAAAACAGTTCCCACCTCTGAAACAACTAACTCTGGTGCCTTCCTTTGGTATGTGTCACACATGCGGGGTGGGGGGGGCGAAAGTGTTGATCAAGGAAAAGGTTCTTTAAATTCTGGCTGAAGAATGGGATTTGAACTTCTACCTAATTTTAAGGGCCATCACGTCAGCAGTGCTCAGTCACAGAAACATGGCCCTCTAATGCTTACGCAACAAAGAGCAGCAGGAAAGAAGTCAAACCGCTGTGGAGTTGCTGAACTCTGGGTTGCCACGTTTAGTACCGGAGCAGCAGCCTAACCACAGAGCAGGTTACAATTTCATACAGTGGAGTCTGTAACTTTATGTTGCAATAGGTACTTCGGCCTCCAGCCCCACTGTTTTTGATAAGAAATAATTAAAAATTCAAAAGGTACACCTTTTGTGCACCTTGATGCATTTTTTCCTTTTAGGTAGGAGAAGCAGTTATACTAGGTGAAGAGGTTTTGGCTCCGATCGAGTCTGATAATCCTGTTGGGAAAAAAGTAACCTACCTTTGAAAAATGGGAAACAAACATCTGGTAGGGCTAATGTCTGAATTCTCTTAAACTCACACTAAAGGGAAAAAAGTGATCATAAAATAGGTATTAAAGCTAGTAGTTCTAAGAAGTTAGGACCCATTCTCTTACTGCTGAAAGTTAACTGGTAAGAGTTAGAACTTGCTTTACTCGCATCATGATTAGTTATTTTTAAATAGTTCTTAAACAAAAAATCAGGCTTTATTAATGAACCATTTCTGCACCACAGCGCCAAGCCAAAGCCTCAGGTGTGTGAGACTTATCCCTAAACCAATGGTTATAGCA
>VZSC01020017.1:8390-31935 GCA_013398225.1 Steatornis caripensis | reverse complement strand
CATCACGTCAGCAGTGCTCAGTCACAGAAACATGGCCCTCTAATGCTTACGCAACAAAGAGCAGCAGGAAAGAAGTCAAACCGCTGTGGAGTTGCTGAACTCTGGGTTGCCACGTTTAGTACCGGAGCAGCAGCCTAACCACAGAGCAGGTTACAATTTCATACAGTGGAGTCTGTAACTTTATGTTGCAATAGGTACTTCGGCCTCCAGCCCCACTGTTTTTGATAAGAAATAATTAAAAATTCAAAAGGTACACCTTTTGTGCACCTTGATGCATTTTTTCCTTTTAGGTAGGAGAAGCAGTTATACTAGGTGAAGAGGTTTTGGCTCCGATCGAGTCTGATAATCCTGTTGGGAAAAAAGTAACCTACCTTTGAAAAATGGGAAACAAACATCTGGTAGGGCTAATGTCTGAATTCTCTTAAACTCACACTAAAGGGAAAAAAGTGATCATAAAATAGGTATTAAAGCTAGTAGTTCTAAGAAGTTAGGACCCATTCTCTTACTGCTGAAAGTTAACTGGTAAGAGTTAGAACTTGCTTTACTCGCATCATGATTAGTTATTTTTAAATAGTTCTTAAACAAAAAATCAGGCTTTATTAATGAACCATTTCTGCACCACAGCGCCAAGCCAAAGCCTCAGGTGTGTGAGACTTATCCCTAAACCAATGGTTATAGCATCTCAACAAATTCAGGAAGTTGTTCATTTCCATAATTGAAGTCTGCAGCACAGGGAAACATCTGGTTGACCAGAAGTCTTCCAAGAACTAAAAAGAAATGTTTCTTACAGAAAACTGTCTGTTAAGCACCTCATAAAAGAAATCCTGCAACAAGCTGACATAACAAAGCACGAGCATGCTCTGCTTCTGTCTCCCCCACACCGGGCGGGCAGCCTTGTGTGCATTCTCCCCGCAACAGAAACCGCTCCGGAAGGGCAGCTCTCGAGCACAGACGTTTGGGAAAACTTCCTGTGGTAGGGGAAATCTGCTTATAGATTGCCTGGCAAAAGTTGGTCCTCTGTTTTCCTGAGGAATTTCAGTTAATTTCTTTCCTCAAAATCCAGTTCCCTGCCACCCCAGTACATACACATTCCTCATCTCCTGCATACCTCCTCTGTCAGATACTCGTTTTTACCCATCGCTGGACTCGATTCTGCTGCCGTGACACATCCGAAAAGAGCTGAGCAGGAGAAAAGATGTGCTGTAACCTAACCTTGAACTAGCAGTAAGAGGGAAGGGAGAAAAACGGGTTCTCAAAGGGATGTATTCTTGGTTTCACACTATGGGTTAGACACATTAACATCTCCAGAAATCCGTATCCTGGGTAAAACGTGCAATTATCTGTCTGTGTCTCGTTCCAGCCATCTGAACTCAGCGTTGGTTTTGGGTTGATCCTACCAGCCAACCGAAAAGCCCTGTCGGGATCCTGCAGTAAGCAAGCAGGAGTTACTACCTTTGCCTGAACGGGTTGCTTTAAAATTCAAGTTTTACTGTTGCAAAGTTTTACAAACAATTTTACTGATGCGATGTTTGGATAATACAGCAAGTGTAATTAAACAAATACTTAACGTCATTAGAGCTTATGTACTGGGATAGATTACACCTGATCCCTGTAGTCAAGGTTCTTGTAAACAAGAACTCCTTATCACTTGTAAACATGTATTTTGGTTAGAAGCTCTCATTAGGAAAAAGTAAACAGTCCCCATTCTAATCAATCAAACTACTGCCTTTTAAGAAAAGATACTATCAGTCACCTGCATGGTAAACAACTTTGAAACAGTCGCCTTAATTAGCCTTCATTTCCATAATTACTGATCTCAGAGAATAGTTTTACAAACAGGAAAAATAATCAACTGACCAGAAAAATTATTCACAAAGCACCAGCAGAGTTTGTTGGTTGGGTTTTTTTTTTTTTAATAAAGGCTAATCAAGCAATTAGTGCTCTAATACAAACAATTAGGACTTGATTTCTAGATTTTTTGTTTTCTACAGAACCCAGTTTCTTATCCTCCATAGCTATTATTTTGATAGCTTCGGGGGGAAATTATGCCAGTCCAGTCTAAAATGGCCACCTTGGTACAGGAACGCAAAGAGATTTCAGAAATCTTTTACAGCCGCAGGTTTTTAATTGAAGTGTATAAAATTTTAGTCTAGAAAAATAAGTATGGATTGTATACAGTTACTGTGCTTGGAGACTGAAGAGGACAGTGTGCCACTCAAATGGCACAGGGATACTGAAAAATGCAGATAAGAGAGTTCCTTAAAACTGTTGATGTTGGGTTTTTTCCTCATATTTTTTAGCCTAAATAGGTGCAAAAAGTATCATTAGGTGGGAAGTCTAGTTGCTGGCAAGGGACTGATGAATAGGGGGCTGGAAGCAGCGCACATGTTCCACGGGTGTGCTCTCCCCATCGCCGGACTTCAAATACTTGTCCAAGATAGCAATTATTTCGTCATTCAGAATCTGGAACTTGCGAATTCTCTCGACCATTTTCTTCAAAGGCTGCAAACATCAAAAAAACAGACACACAGGAATTAGCTTTGGAGATAAAAAGCCTTAGACAAAAAAAGCAGCAAACGCCATTACCTCACCTCTCCCAGAAGTGTCACGAAAGTCTCCCTTACACTGCTAATCCAGTGAAAATGCAAGGCACATTTTGGGTTTTGATGCTGCTTCTTTTTGTACAAAAAAGGGCAATTTACAGCAGCCTTGTCATAATCTGAATGCACGTATAAGATGAGAAGCATTAAGAAAATCCCACATATTCAGGAAATCAGAATTCGCGCTGACCGGTCTTCAAACCCCGGCACTAATGCCTTAATCTTTTGTTCCTAAAACACCTGGTGCCCTCATTTTCAACATTTTGTTCTAAAAAGCAATTGTTACATCTACGCTGCATCTGAGTACAAACAGCTCTTATTTACTGTTGCCTTTATTACTGCAGTGAATACAGAACAGATGTTTTCAACTCACCACATTCTTTATAACCTCGTCTTTGCCATCATGCTTTTGGACTTTCAACAGGTGGTAGCAGAAATCCAACACATCAAAGCGACGCTGCTGTCCCAAAAGCACAATGATCATACAGCCAGCCCAGTGCAAGCCATCTCCAAAGCACTGCCTGAGACAGGAAGACACACCACATGAAGCACGTTCCACCTAAATCTTCAGAAACATGCCCACAGCAAATGCTCAGTAATCTGCCTGTATGCTAAGATACCTATATATCACTTCAGAATATGTTAGACATTAATCTAGAAAATACTGCAAAATCTCCAGTAAATTCAGTTCTCTTTCCAGATACCACAAGCGATGCAAATGGATGCTTGACAAAAAATCAGAAGCTGCGCCCCCCCCCCCCCATTTTACACAACCTAGGCTTGCTCCAAATACATTTACTCCTCATTAGAGTCCAGCGGCATTACGTTTCATTTTCAAAGGAAACACCACTTTGAAAGAAAACAGTTCAACACCACTCTGCCCCTTTGGGCTGCAGGCATGAAAGGAAGGAAACATTCTGTGCTGTGGTCTCCTCAGTGAAAACCACGTCACAGCTCAACAGTGTCTCAAAATAAGGATGTTATCAAAATTAACAAAACCAAGAACGACAGTTCCCAGTTAACTCATGTTAATTGTGCTAACTTCCAAGTGCTTATTTCTTGCTCTTAATTCAGAGAAGAAAATACTTGTTAGAAATACATGCGGCAACGTTCAGCTATTTTATTTCAGTTGAGTGGCCATAGAGGTCTGACCACTATTGAAAGACATGTGCTAGGGCCTGTTTGTCATGGGATCATTCGTTATGCAGTGGCAATACTTAAAACAGAGAGTTATTTTTGTTAAAGACATAATAATATCTGTGTTCATGGATCATGAGCCCCTCCCAGGGATCGCGGCACTTCTCCTTGATTTCTCACTAAGCCGTCGCAGTCGGGCAAACAAACCCCTCCATTCTAACGCTTTGCGCCCCCCTGCCAGTTACGGGGAGGACAAGCAAGGCGCTGTTGCCTGCACGTGGATGGCTGGCAGCCGGCAGTACGTACTCCACAGTGAACTCGTGCGTTCCCACAGGGATGCAGTAGACGAACTGCATGGCGCTCCAGAGGCGATGGAATTCCACGCACTCATCCACATGCATCACCCCGTTGCTGGGCAGGGGCCCGCGCCAGATGGGATCATCCAGGAAGGAGCGGATCCTCGTCAGGATAACCTCAAACATGGACAGGCCACAGCAGAGGCGTTCTTTGGTCAGCAAGTCCCCTTCCCTTGCAATTGCTATTTGCTAAGGTGGAGAGAGAGAAAGTGCACAATCCTTGTAAAAGCCACTTGACCACAAGACTTTATTTAAAAAAAAAAACAAAAACAACACACCATCACTTTGGTTTATTCTAGGAGCAATTTCTCCTGACTTTGAGGTCAGAGGCCACGATCCTGGGGTTCAATTCACGGGAAAAAACATTCAGAGGAAATTGTAAAAGCCTTTTCAAGCAGACAGGCTTGGAGGTAAGTAACGCTAGGTGCGGTAATGCTAATCCTGGACTAGTCCCAGGGAAGTTTAAAGAATTCTCTTCCTGAATGGAGGCAGAAAGCAAACCCAAAGAGTTCAGTGCTCTGCTGCTAGCACGGGCAGTAGCTCCTGCCTGCGCTTTTCTGCATATCTCCCTCAGCTGCTGCTGTTGGAGATGGGAAAGCTCCAAAGACAGCACAAAGAGGCTCAGACAAAACCCATAGATAGCAATGCCAGCCAGGGCTTGTCCCAGCTTGTGCCATCGCATTGAGGGCTCTCTCCCACAGCACAGCAGCACCCACCAAGCTGCGGCACATAGGATGATAAAAGCAGCCTGAAGTCTTCGTTTCAGAGCACTCTGCTCTTAGTTTCTACTATTCACATTTCTACTTTGTTTCTACTACTCACATCTCAATCACTTGTAAATTGCTAAGGTTAGCAGGGAATTAATGTACCCCTCACGCTGACAGAAAATAGTGCTGAAGCTGCAAAGGCAGTTCAACAATGTTCTCTTTGGTCACTGTGTTTCCAGGAAAGCTCAGCTCACTCGTTTTCCAAGAGTTTCTAATAATCTGGATGAGAGAGGAATAAACTGTTTTTATAAATATATATATGTGTGTGTGTGTGTATATATACACACACACGCACAAGAAAACTGATTGCTTTCAGTGGAATTTGCACTGGGACCTCCCAGGCTGGCCCTTATACTGAGAGGGTATTGCATAGCAACGTACACACAAATTCACATTTTCCCAAAAAAGTGTTAATTCAAACCCAATCTCAAATGTTTTGAACTTCTAAGCTTTAACAGCTTTACCGAATCCATGGATCTGAAAAAAAAAAAAAATCCTGTTGTGTGAACAAGCTGGATGTGCAGGTTGAAGCTCTGACAGCTATCGGCACGTGTGAAAGGACAGGCTTTTTATCGCTCAGAAATTTCTTTAATTGCCTCTGACACTGTCCTGGTTTGGGCCAGGACAGAACCGATTTTGTTTTAGTAACTTTGCTTTTTAGTGAAGTCTCTTCTGAGAAGCTGCACTCTCTGAAATTAACTGCATGATTTTCCAGACAGTAGCTGCTTCTAGCAGTGATAAGGCTTGGTGTTTATAGTTAGTGCTGGAACATCAGAAGCAATGGTATGCAGAAAGGCCCTTGCTTATAGTTATCCCTATGGAGACCAAGGTCGATGCTTGCTTCTGCTAACTTTCTTGTGCGCCGGAACTGAAAGAGCAGAGAAGTCGTCACCCCTGCGACCCTGCGGTGGGGAGGAGCGGGTCGGACAGGTGACCCAAAACTGACCAAAGGGAGTATTCCATCCCATACGCGTCATACTCGGTATAAAGCAGAGGGATCACGAGGGTCTCGCTCTCTTCTTCTATGGCCGGCATCCGAGGAGGACTCTGTCTGATTCTTCTGCCTTCGATCCCGATCCGTGCATTCCTGAATCCAGCTCCTGCCTGCTGCTGCTGAGTACAGTCCGGGACTTTCCTGGGGCGTGCCCCGCAGCGTCCGGGTGACGTATTCGTCATCAGTGGGGGGGAGCTCGATATCGGTTTTGTACATATTTGTATATTTGTATATATTTCATTATTATTATTACTCATTATTATTGTAGTTAGATTAAAGCTGTTTTAACTTTTCTAACCCATAAGTCTCTTTCCCTTTTCTCTCTTCCCCCCACTTTGGGGAGGGAGGGGGTTAACAAAGAGCGTTTGTCGTTCGCTTAACAGCCAGCCCAGCTTTAAACCGTGACAGACACAAAGGAGAGAGATTACCTGGGGTGTGCCTAGTCTTTCAATGAGAGGAACCAAATGTAGTGGAGCATATTTTGATTCTAGTCTCTTCATTTTAGCGTCGAGTCTTTCACCCTCTGAAAGGGGAAAAAAAAAAAGAGAGCACTGATTCATTTAATGGGTAACCAACTTAATTTTATACATTGAAATTAAGCAAGAAAATTCTTATTTTTACACAATCTTACTCAGTGCAGTAGAAAACTAGGTAAGTTATTTTTACAGGTCTAAATAATTGGTTAATCTTCAATGTACTTTTAGAAACATATATATTTATGTTTTAAAATGTTGCATTGTATGTGCAAACAAAAAGAAACCAAGGATTTGTGGTAGAATACATTTAATTAACTAAATTGAAGAGGTCCTATTGTGCTGCTGCTAACATATTTGACTCCCACTTGTACTAAACCAACTCAACTGTCCTTATTATACATAAAATTCTTGACTCTAGCAGGTGGGGTATAATGAGGGTGGAATTCTGTGTACAACCAAGGTTTAAAAAAGCAGTTGGCATCGCCTCATCACTGGCAAGCAGGAAATGTTCTGTGGCAAATGGGAAAATACTGTTTACAATGGTCTGGTTAGTTTTATGCAGAGATGCAAGTAGCTACATCGAGTTTGGAAATATTCTCCAAGATTTTTAGCTAACAGGATTTCTCTGAGCAGAACAAATCAGCTGCTTTGGCAGCGAAAAATGGAAAGGAAAGGAGTCAGAGCAGCAACACTGCAAGAGGAGAAGCGTGAGAGGGGGGAAGAAAAGCTTGCTTTCTGATGATGAAAGATGAGGAATGCAGATACCAGAGGAAGCAATCCTGCAAACATTCACCACTGCGTGCCCAGTTTACTGAAAAGTCTGCTGGGACCAGGGACGACTTACATTTACTTACTCTGCTGACAGACTTTCCCTACCCAGTATGATCAAGGCTACCCCATTTAACTGACAGTCATACAAGCTAAACAGTACCTTTGGAAGAAACCTCTCGGCACATCCACACAGAGGGGTAATACTGCCCTGGGTATCCATCCCACTTGTCCTTGTCACAGGAGGTATTCCTCCTCTTCCTCTTGGAATTTGCACTGAGCCTCACTAAGAAGCACGTATTTTTCAGCCAGGCAAACAGGCCCGAATCTGTTACCTCTGTCTCGTAATTAACGTCGGTGTTGTAAAGGATGAGGAGGCACAGTCACTGAAACCGCAGCAGCAAGCAAAAGAAGTAGAAAGCGTTACCCAAGGAAGGTGTTTTCACTTAGCTGATACCTTTGACGTGAACTCTGGGCAGGATGTTTTGGAACGGCGCTGCGTGCAGCAGGTCACACACTTCCTCTAGGGACTGGAACGAAAAGGAGACGAGAGGCCCTTAGGATTAGGCATTAGGACTGAAGAATCCCCCAAACCACACCAGATCCCCAAAATGGGCTTCCAAAAGCACCAGTCACAGCAACACCAGAGGGCAGCCAGCCTCCGATGACACCACACTGAGCCCCTCCGAGCCCTCGCTCTCCTCACAGGATCGCTCCCAAAGATGATTTGATTTCACCAGGTTAGCTTGGATTCCCAAATAAACTCCAGCAGCTCTCCTCCCACCCTCAGCTGGCAGTTCGTAAAGGACAGGGTATTTATTAAAAAGACTAATGCAGAGTGAGTAGTTTCGGTGTGAAAGCGGCAGATGGCTCCTGCGCAGACAAACAGAGCGGTGAAGATGACTCACTGCTTGGTTATTTTTACCAACGCTATTCCCACAACCTGTTACCGTGGTGGGGGCATCTCCCCGCCAGGCGGGCTGAGACACACGACAGCAGCAGCGAACAACCTCTCAGGCAGTATTTTACATCTTTAGGGATGGAAGGAAGGAAGGAAGACAGATGTCTCCTGGTTCTTGGCTGCTGTATGTGCAGAGAAAATGCAGAGATGACCACAAGCAGATGCGTGACTTTGCTAAGCCCCTCTCCTCATTTTTGGAGCAGAGGCTCTGTCCATTTGTAGTCCCTCGGCGCTAGTATTAGAAGAGATGTTCATCAGCCATACCCTCCGCAAGGCCTGGGTACTAGAGTTAATACACCTTTCCCACGTCTCGTTCCTTACGGTTGGACTTGATGCTTTTAAGGGTCTTTTCCAGCCTAAATGATTCTATGTCAACACTATGAAAATGCGTGTGCTAGGCAGCCAAGATTGACAAGACCCACCCAGTAGCTGAAATGCACTACAGACCTACATTTTGCACCGGGGAAAAGTCTAGTTAAGTTATGAGCGATGACCACAATGGAAAAATACTGAAATTCATGACAGGACATCAGAGCACCAGTGGGGGCAAAAACAAGAGGAGGGGCAGCGAGCAGGGCTGTATAACTAGAAGGTGTCACCAAGGCAGTGTCCCAAAGAAGGCACCTCCAGTGCTGGTGTCATTTTGGTAACACCATCAAGCAGCAAGGGCCTTCCCCAGCCTGGCCTTTCACTATGCGCCCTGTTAGCCTGAATCCAAAGTAATCCAGTTTCTCATTTTGTCTCAGCTATCCCATTACTGAATATGGTTCACTGCTTGTCCCCTGTCCCTCCAATTACTGTCCACCACAAGGGAAGGATCCTCTAACACCATGAAAAGGACTCAGAAGAACAGCATGTCTTCATTACCTTATCTAACATCGACAGCTTTAATACATCCTAGAGAAGGAGTCTTACATGAGGCTTTATTTTCATGCAGCGGCAGGCCCCCAGCCAGCTTGCTGAGGAAATGTAGCAACTGGTTTGCAGTCTCTACACAACGGGCAGCCCAGCCTCAGCGACAGCGTGTGCTTGCATAGCGTGCGCAGAGCGTCCTGTGCACGCAGGCACAGGGGGAGACTCCTCACCCAAGTCTCAGAAGAACAACACAGGCGAAGAAAGGGAAGACAGCACACCTGTTGCTTTTCCAGTCCATAAGCAATGCCCACCTTTCCCTCTGTAAGCACCCAAAAGTGTGAAGACCACAAAATTACAGGTCTGGCCATTGTGTTTGAACAGCAGATTGTATAGTGTGAAAGAAGAGCAGGGAAAAAAACCCCAAGAGATAGGGGTAAAGAGCACTTGTAGCACTGAGCCCTTGGCAGCGGGCAGCTTTACGTGCTCTACGGTAGAGGCTAGGCATACAGGGAGCAGCTGAAAGACTGGACATGTTTCACAGCTTCATTCAAGCTAAGAGAGATGAACATCTGGCAGAGCAGGCGCCACTGTCAGCCATCCAAGCAGCAAGAAGGATGTCCAAGAAGTCCGTGTTAACTTTGCAATGTTTCAGATGACAACGGGAATGACAAGCAGGGAAGGAAAATTAACAGCACCAGATGCACAACTCACTGACATAGAGAGAGTAGCCACCCTGTGACTGACTGCAGGGTTACTATATTTGATCATAATTTATGATGAAGGTCATAATATTTGATCCTCGGGTATCGTACACAAGGCAGTGTCTCTCACCAAGCCAAGTTAGGCATCCCTGCTGCCTCACATGCATGAAAGCCCCTGCAAGACTGTACGAGATCAGAGCAGGGAACTGTTTCTACCCATCTGCCCATCAGCAATAGCAAACTTGCAGATTTCAACCTTGTTATTTATGATGTTAGTAACAAAAATTTGCCAGCACATTTTGAGAGACAGATGGGTTTCAAACTCGCACAGCAGGTACCTACCAGGCTCTGTTCAATGAGGAGGCAAAACAGGACGGCATTTCCCACTTCCCGCAAATTCTGGAAGCAGACAGTCTTCAGTTCTGCATATTCAACGATGTCCTTCAACTGATGGTGAAAAAACTCCAAGATACCTGAAATCAAGAGAGAAGCAAAAAAATGAAGTCTCGGAGCCAGAGTGAAATCCAGTGATGATCACGCAGGTACACCTGTCACTTTGGGAAAGCAGGCAAAAGATTCTGGTCATGTGGGTAAGTGTCATATGGATCAGGACTGATTTTTCTTTCTGCCTCAAAAGCACACCAATTTTCTAAGAAATTTGCCTATTCAAAGGTTGCACGGAATGTGCATAAATACACTGTGTCAGAGCACAGCTAACTGAGGATGCAGGTTTAGAGTTGTGTCTCCATGTATCGGCACACGAGATTTTTTTCTCTCCAGTCGTGCAGCCTAGAGGAAACTGAAAAGAGTAGTATTTAAATACATTAAAAACCAGAGGTTATGAAGTGTGAAGCCAGTGGTGCGCTGACCTTTTTAACTGGATAAATCATGCAAAATGGAGTGCCTAGCTTCTCACTCCTGGAAAAGGGAGCCAGTGTAAGAGGTAAGAAAATAATTTCCAGGAGCAAGAAGAGAGGCTCTCGTCTGCCGTTAGTCCTGTTCCAGCCTCTGTCCCCAGCCTGCCACACCACCCGGCACGTTCAATTCTCAGCTGTTATTTTCCAGGATGACAGAGCCAGCAAGGAGCAAAGCGCTAAAGATCCAAGGGACAGGGGCGGTGTGAGGCTACGACCTTGACAGTGCCGCAGCCAGCCAGAGGTGGTCCGCAACCTCACAAAACAATGAAATACAGAAAAATCACAAGTCAAGCCCTGCTGGCAAGGGTACATCAGATCCTGCTGACAAGCACAGGCAGAACATTGTTTCTGTCAAAAGTTTTGCCAAAAGCTGTTAAAAAGCAGCTAAAATACAATTTTAAAAAACACGTCATTTACATAAATGTATGTCTTTTCCACCAAACTTCTCCCAAACAACAGTGATGCTTAATGCGCTGGTGGATTTCCACCTCCTCCTTCCAGCAGCCCCAGAAAGGCTGCGCAGTCCCTTGGTGAGAGACAAGCCCAGGAGACCTCTGGCTTGGCAGCTTCTGCAGAGACCCGATCTGGTCAGCACTGCAGAGGTTGAAGCGATGTGCAGGATGGGCGAGCAGAGGAGAGCAGAGAATTGCAGCAGGTCAGACAGCTCTCCGGCTTTTTACAAGTTAATTTTTATCAGCATTTTTCCATCTGTCTGCACAAGCCTGGCCCTTCTAAAAAGCCACCAAAAAACCTCGGCTGACGTCAGAAGAAAATACATCGTGCAAAGCTTTCAAATTGCGTGCTACGTATGGCCGTTCATTTCCATTACACGGAATTAAGTCACGCAATCACATCTAAAGCAATTGAGAGGAGACAAGGAAAGAGAGCACAGATGCCCCCACCACCTTTCCATGTGTTCCCTGGGTGCAGCTGATGAACACTTCCCATGCAGGAGATCAGACTTCCATATTTACCCAGCAAGGCAACGGCTGAGAGGGGAGTGCACAAACATAAAATACAGCCTGGAGCCTATCTATGCTGAGGAAATCCCTTAAATTCAGCAGAGGAACTTGAAAACGTACAGCGAAGGAAGGAACTGTACAGCTAATCCACACACTTCCACAGAAAGCCTCACATCATTAAAGTAACATCAATAAAGCGCCTGGCGAGGGGATACAGGGCTGGCTCTGTTACATCTCAAAGAACTGTTTGTCAATAGAAAATCTGCAGTAAATGAGTGTTCCCACACGCGTTCGGCGAAGGTAAATTTCAGACCTAACTTTCGTAGTTTAGCGACTCAACAGAAAAACAGAACTGAAAAACTAATGGAGAAAGGTCAGATGTAACAGGTACTTGCTGAGCTTGAAAGGAAACTCATTTAAATCTAGCTAGAAAGCAAACAAGTAATGCCAGCGCATCACCAACTCCCCCCTTCCCATAACACGGGGGCCATGTAATGAAAAAGCTCTGGAAAACACTGTCGGGGTCCATTCAACACTGCGGTATAAAGGCTGACTGCAACCCCCAGGTGTTTGAGCAGCAGTGAGCGCTTGTGTTTGCTGTTTAAACACACCTGCGCACCGTGGCAATGAGATGCCTCGGTGCTGAATACTGGGATTCCTATGTAAAAAATGAGGTTGAAAAGGCAGATTGATACAGCAGAAAAGTTTTCACAAAAAATTTTGATGCTAGGGAAAAAACGCAGAGTGAGGGAATTGAAGCAAGCTACCACAAGTCTACAGTGTGATTTAGTTACACGCCCTAGTATTTCCTTTGTGTTTTTCTCTGTCAATGAAAGGGCTTGGCTTCCACATCTAGCAAGAAAGGTCCTCTAAGGATCAACTGCTAGAAGTCAAGGCAAATACATCCCTCATAGCCTGTCTGGAAGCAAAAGTGCATTGCGTTATCCTGGACGTAGGTCTGTGCCACAGGGGAAACCAAACTAGAATATCTACCAATGCTTCTGGCCTTAGCGTCCATGGCGCACACACAG
Source organism: Steatornis caripensis (assembly GCA_013398225.1). Classification (NCBI taxonomy): domain Eukaryota; kingdom Metazoa; phylum Chordata; class Aves; order Caprimulgiformes; family Steatornithidae; genus Steatornis; species Steatornis caripensis. The sequence continues at coordinate 19,410 of VZSC01020017.1, read as the reverse complement.
ACATTGATGGTCAGCTGCCAGAAGCGCTGGAAGACTCCCCGAAACACAGCGAGTAACTGTAAACTTCACATAGTCACCATGGCGAGAAAGCACTACCTGAGCAAGTAGGATATTGGCTACAAGGACAGACATGGGGATGGTTTTCCTTTTATCTTGTATGGGGAATAGGGAGCAATTTGGTAAGAAATAGAAGCTGAGCAGAGCAGCAAGGATGATTCTGCTACTGCAACAAGGAAACAGCCATCAGTCATGAAGGGGTTGAAAAGGAGTGGGGTTTTCAGACTCCCCTCAATTTCCCTCCCAGCCTGTAGATTTTATGCGGAGTTTCAGAAGAGAGACTGATGCCCGGAACAATGTTGAGAAAATGTTATCAGTGTCACACGGGCAGCTCTGAACTGAAATCCTGAGGATAACCGATGTCGCCTACAACAAATATAAATGAGCAGGATGGCAGAGAGAGAAACCAGGAGCAGCAAAGAGGACTGTGATGAGCAACAAGGAATGCTATTACCTAAATCCATACTGAAGGTGCAACTGAAACCAAAGCAAGACAGTAAGTCCACCCAAAAGCAGCAGGATAGCAGAAGTCAGACGCTTGAAGTTCACACCAGAAAAATCACATATCGTCTTTCACAGTCGCTCTAGTGACAGAGTTCCTCTCAAAGCCCTTAACAAAGATGCTTATTTCTTCACCCAAAGGCCGGGTCTCCATGTACAGATGCTTAAGCACACACACCCACAGCCACGCACTCATGAACAAATTGTGTCTTCACATTTTGAAAACCCGACACTCAGTGTTTAGCATGCAGTCGTTCCAAACACTGCCATCAACTATGCGCCGCTTCCCCTTCGATGAAGGCCTTGACTTACCAGCAAAACAAACGTTTACAGAGCCACACAGGCTATTTTTGATGGACCATAAATGACACTGGAAGCACGATGTGGCAGAAATACATCATCATGTTTTTGTTAATGTTTGAGCAAGAGCATTCCCAATTACACTTCCCTCTACTGTGCAGTACACAGAACAGTATTTTTATGAAGGACTACGCATGCACACTGAAGCCGTGGAAACTGAAGAACAAATGTCTTAGGAAATTTCATTTCACTTAACTGCATGGAAACTTCCTCCTTCCCCCAATTTTATTTGTGGGAACAATTAATAAGTTACTGAGTTAGTTATAAATACATAGCATTTTGCAAGGCAAACGAATCGAGGTTTTTTGCTCCTTCTCTCCAAGAAAGCAATTCTAAATAAACCTCCCTCTTCTCGCAGATGGGATGACATTAGGTGTCATAATAATCCATTTTCTAATCCCAGTTTCTGATTTACACAGATCTCAACAGAAGCAAAGGCTGTTGATATCAAATAGATCCAGTAAAGTACAGAAGATTAGTAAGGGATTAAGTTCCATCTCCGCTTCCAAAATCCTATCTCAACAGCACTCAAGCAGCAGATGCCAAGTTTCAGCTGTGCAATCTGTACACTAATTAATTTCGGAAGTCAGACCAAATCAACACTTGTAACGCAAAGCTGGTTAGATTTCTTCTGGTCACCTTTCATTTTCTATAAAACAATCTCAATTCACAACTACAGACTGAAATCAAACACATTCCAGAGCTTGTAACGATTCTGGTACCTAAAAGATTAGGACAAAAATTAGCTATTAATTCTAGAGTCGAATCGCTGACTAACAACAAACTAGATATTGAATATAATTCTTGGTCTAGCTGTGTTTTAGGTTATTTTCTGCAGAGGACTGATTTGATTACTGTCAAGTAAAATCTGCTAATGTGCAACAGCAAAACTGCTCCCAAGAAACTGGGTGCTATAATGATCTTTAGTTTATGTTCGTTTTCATACAGACCTTTAAACGGTAGCTACAAATACTTCTTCGGCTCACAAGAGACATCATTAACTCTGCATATCAGCAGTCATGCCATTCCTTTCAACAGAAATGTTTGTAAGGTTTAAGCATATACGTGTACCTGGGAATTATGATCACGGAGCCATGCACCATGTTTATTTTGCTAGAAATAAATACCCTGTAGTTCTGCATATCTAACGAGTCCTTACTGCCCTTTCGCAGTCGTCTAGGTGATTTGGGTTGCCCCCAAATTCTTTCAAATAGTCTGTGATTCCCTCTCAAGCCTTTCTCCAGTGGACAGGTTCCAGAAAAACCTATAAATAAATTCTGTTCATATTCCTCCCCGTGAGGACTCAAGCCATCGTGCCCTCACCAAGAAATTAAACTTCCTCTCCTACTCATTCAAGTTTGATCAAAAGCCTGGGATAACGGGAAGCATTATTAGCCCTTCTGCTGTGCCCAAAGTGATGCTTGCACAGCAGCCTCTAGCCGCTACTGCCCTCCACCACGTTTCCCTGCCCAGGCCAGCTTCAGTTCCTATTAGACCCTGACCCAAAACATTCCAGAAAAACGGAGGGGTGGAAGACTGTTTTTTGCCAGGTTGCTGTGCTGAAGCAGCCCCGGTGTTGCCAGCAGCACAATCAGCCCAGGGAGAGAGGGGCACCCAGCAGCCGGCAGCATGGGGCACTGGGAGGCTTCCCCAAACTGCCGTGCAAACACATGGGATTTCAGAAGATCACGGCCCGGTGTAACGAGTGTTTTGCCGTGCAACAGCGTGGGGTGTTTTGTTTCTTTGATTTTTTTATATTTTTTTTAAAGAAGAAACATGGAAATGCTATACTTAGAGAAAAAACGCACAATTAGGCTACTTTCTCACCGAGTTTATATATCTCGCTATGCTTGTCGCTTTTTTTTTTTAAAAAAAAAAACTTTCTTTTGGAGGGGTAACATACCAGTGACAAAAATCTAAGCCTGATCTCACAGCAGAGCTGACAAACAGCTTTCCTCACCGTGTCCAATGACACTTCAGAGTTGCAGGACATGAAATACTCATTTACCAAAGGCAGGAATGCTGTACTCAAATACCAGAAAAATAGCAGAAGAAAATGTTACCTTCAAGATGAAATTTCAAGTTTAAACTCTTACAGGCCAATACGCCTTTAAGAGCTGTAGTGACTTTAAAGGGTCCCTTTAAAAACCCTTATGCCTCATGTATTTTTAGACAAATATTTTTATGCCTACAAGATGAGCAAGTTCCCCACTGCTTTAGACTGTTCCTATGGAAACAAACCCATTGGAGTCCTGAACAACTCTGATGCCACTGTCTGTACCCTGCTCCATTCAGCAGGAATAAATCACCGTTCAGAAATCCACAAGTCTAGAGGTCTGAGTACGTAGCGCTCAAGGAGTTGCAATCAACCGAGTCCAAACAAAGCTCTCCAAATGAAAAATCTGAAGTGCATGAAACAGCTAGAGGCTTACTTACTGAGTGTACTTAAATCGCTTTGCATACGGAGAATGGACTCAGGAAATTAATTCTGAGTTGATAGACGCATGTTACACCAAGACAGACAAGAATCTACATATTTAATCTGTAGATCAGAATCACAGTTTTGGTCTGTATGNACAGCTAGAGGCTTACTTACTGAGTGTACTTAAATCGCTTTGCATACGGAGAATGGACTCAGGAAATTAATTCTGAGTTGATAGACGCATGTTACACCAAGACAGACAAGAATCTACATATTTAATCTGTAGATCGGAATCACAGTTTTGGTCTGTATGTGTAGGTAGCGCCAATTATAAAGAAAGGATTTGTTATGGAAGAATAGAAGCAGCATACAGACACGCTCCGTAACACTCAGACTTAATATACAACCACTAACTTCTGCAGGAAGCTTTCGGAGGCAGACGAGGGAACAGACAACAGTTGGCGTGTACTAGCTTGCATTTTCTGCAGTGAACCAAGTAAACAAGGTGTGGCAAAGACTGCTACAGAGAAGAATTTAGCACAGAAAGGAGAGGACAGGGATTCAAATCAAGCATGGTTTGGGTCTGCCCTTCTGCAATCTGGCAGTTCCTCTTAAGATGCCAGATGACGGCTAAAATCTACAGCACGTCCCCATCGCAGAGAACATTTTCCTTTATCAGTCAGAGCTGCTCCAAGGGCGGACAGCTCTACGATCGAGAGGCATCAGGGAGTGCAACGTGGTTCTTCAGTGATGTGAGAGAGGGATGGAGGTGCCCTGAGCTTCCTTATGCATTTTCTGTCTAGCGTCTTCAGAAGGAAAGGGAGAGGCAGCGTAACAGTGCCATGAAGGCTGTCTCTGCCATTTCTTGGAAGAGACTCTCTGTGAAGTTATTAAGTGTCTACTGCCAGAAACAGTTCAGAACAGGAAAAATACATGTGTATTTTTATACACAGACAAATTATTATTATTATACACAGACAAAACCTGTTAGGAACAGGGACAGTGAAGGAGCACAGAATCAGGTAGGGTTTTGAGATGCAGTCCAAATCTAGTTGCTATGATCTTCTATCGTAACGCCAATAGTTCCTCTGATCTCTTGGTATAGTAGGCATCTAAACATACGGGATTTCTTTTGCAAGAGTAAATATGAGGTTTAAGCAGTTTGCGATCTCTACAAAACAGGAAAGTGATGGAGGATTTTAAAACGTTTTAATCAATCCTGTGAAGGCTACCATTGCACAAGTAAATTTTTGCCTTTCCTATAGGACAGATTGCCTTTCAACCTCAAGAGAAAGTTTCTGCTTAAGTCCCTGGGCATCCCCTGCCAAATACTTACTCCTTACAGGTGAGGATTTCTGGCAACAGACTATCAGCTTCCTAATGTCACCTGCAGCATCGCAGACCCTGGTGATGCATAATCTATATTTGAATATACCTACTGCTTGTGTGGTCAGACCTTAATGAGTGGCTAAAGAACTCAGATTATTTTTATACTGCTAACTACCATGATTCATCCATTTCGACGCTGCAGGGAGAAAAACAGGAAGGAAACACTTAGTAAGTCCTCGATTTCATTTAACATTGGTAACGAGCGTCAAGCAAGCTGCAGGAAGCAGAAAAAAAACCCAACCTCATTCCAGATGGAGTGGCATTTAATAAACCTAAGCGACTCTGGAAAAATAAAGATATATTCAGGAGGTGGGTGGCACATGGAAGGATTAATTTGTGTTAATTAGAAGTTGCGGAGGAGGAATATTTTGAAGGGGGGGGGAAGAAGCAGTTTCAGAATTTCAGTGAACAATGTGATAAATACTAATTAGCCAATTATTTCTTCATAGCAGCAAGTAGCTTTCAAAGTCATTTCTTCTTCTGCAACTGTCACACCTCCTGTTAAGTGGCTAAGATGCACCCCACACAAGCCTCAGACACAACTATTCTGGCAGGACCAGTTTGCCTCTCAGCAGTAGCACTCATATTTGACAAGGGCAAAGGAAGAGGCAAGAGAGGCTTTGACAGTGAATCAGGCTTATCTGAATTAGACATTTAAGCAGAACAAGCGTGAGAGGCTAACTTGCAGAGGGAAAGGCTCAACACGCCTACGGGAAAGACCAGAAGCTATTGTAAACATCCCAGCTCAAGATCAATTATGTCATAAGGCTGTCTATATACAGACTGTCATCCTTCTATTTCCTCTAAACATAAAAGTCTTAAAACTTTATTAAGCACTTCCAGAAAGCCCAGCATTCAATGATTCTTGTTACAAATAAACCCAAAACCCACTAAGTGCTGACTATTGGTAGAGAGAAGCGAGGGAGGTACACATGATCCAGAAGACAAGTGATTACTATCATCTTATTAAGTCTACTGTGGTAGCACCAAACACAAACTAACCTGGAGAACCATACTCATGTCTTGGTAACCTACAGATCTTAGGCATCACCTCCATTAGGGTCTTGACATACTGAAGAATTGTCCCTTGTAACTAGAAGAAAACAGATTTGTGTAAGCATGTCAGTGTTATGGAACGAAGAAACTTTACAATAAAGGCATTCAAACTACACATGATTTGAAAGAGCTCTATAAATCTTGCATTTAATTCTGTCAGTCATCATCTTCAAAAAAGCAACTTTTTCAAATGAATACACTTGCACTTTCCTTCATATGGCATTAGCTACCTTTTGCTGCAGGAAGAGCGGCGCAGCAGCTAAGGCCAGGAGGGTAAAAAAGAGGAAGTCATGTTCTTGTCTTGCAGGCTGTCTCTACTGTCTAACCAACTTCTAGATTTCATCTAAAACTTTTAGATTTCTTCTTCCATCTGAACATGAGGAAGAACTTCTTTACTGTGAGGGTGACAGAGCCCTGGCACAGGCTGCCCAGGGAGGCTGTGGAGTCTCCTTCTCTGGAGATATTCAAAACCCGCCTGGATGCATTCCTGTGCAACCTGCTCTAGGCTAACGTGCTTTAGCACGGGGGTTGGACTAGATGATCTCCAGAGGGCCCTTCCAACCCCTACCATTCTGCGATTTTGTGATTCTATGATTTTTGGCAAAAAAACCCAGTTACATTTGAATGCCTTCAAAAGCAACATCAGAAAAAACCTTAGCATTAGGTATGTCTGTAACAGCTCAAACTGGCTATTCTGGACATAGCAGTTAAGACAAAGTCTCAGCCTACAGTCCATACCAGTTAAGACACAGTTCCAGCCTACAGCCAGTCTGCCTTCCTCCCAGTAGACACTCACCTCATACCTGTCTCCCTACATCTGAGCATCTGCACCACGCATCAGCAGGGTACCTCCCCCCAGGCCTTTTAATCTCCTTTGTAAATGCCCAAGCGTTCAAAGCTACCTTTAATGAAATGAGATGATTTATCACTTAACTAAATATTTTTTTAAATCCCCCCAAAACCAACACTCGACCCCAAATCACAAAAAATAATCTGTGTTTTCCTCTCTCCTGAAGATTAGACCATGGCACCCCTTCAAGCAAGCTGCAGCCTTTCCAGTACACCAAAAACATACTTAGAACATTGTGGGAATTACTGTAAACAAAGTGCCGAATGTGTCAAGCATCCGAAGTGAGATTATGAAAGCTACAGCTATCCCCTGGTATAGGCGGATTATTTTGGCAGCACGCTCGTTACAGGCAACAGGGTCTGGGAGGAAAAGGCCATTTCTTTGGCTTAAACTTATCTAAGATGCATGATGACTGTATACATAGATACTAATACTATAGCAGTCAGCCTCTCAACCTCCTCCTAGTTACATAAAAGGCCTTTTCCAAAACAAGATACCCAGGCTGTACGGATAACTTCTTCAACATCTGGCCTGAGCACTCTTCTAAATAGGCTTGATGCTATCCATCACTAGATCAAGCACAGAGATTAAACGTTCCCTGTTATTAAGGCGTCATCTGTCAACGATGCTATTAATGAAAGCCCTGAAGCTAGGCAAGGCAGAAAACACACTCCAGCTGTTCTTAAAAAATATCGAGAAAGTGAATTTACAGTACAATCTTTGAATTGGAATCAACTAATTTGAAACATTCATATTTTTCCAGAGTTTACCGAGGACCTAACAGCATAGGTCTCCACAAATTAAATTCATCTTCAAAGCAGAATCCAAGGTTTGCAAAACACTTCGCTCAGGCTACCAAGGCACATCATCTGTTGCTTTCATGAGACATTGAGTACTCTCAAACACCGCTTATACCAAACTTCAGTGGAAGTAACATTTTAATTAGTTTTATCCGAGATCTTACTTTCACTTTGTTTTTCTTGAGACATTTCCTATCATAAGCCATTTGGTATAGCAGAAAATGAAAGACAATTAGCATACCAGGCTCTTGACAACTTTCAGCAGCTCCTCCATCACCACAGCAATACCCTGATACCCAAGAAGTCTACAGATGACTTTGAAGTGAGGGGGACCAACAAAATTCCTGTAGTTGCTGTAGATGCTGGAATATGCCAGATTCAATGCCTAAAATGAGAGAACAGCTATGATTAATGACAATTTCAGCTGACCGCATCTTCATAATAATCTCATATAAACAGCATTTTACAGCATATTAAAAATAAAATAATAACTTTGTACCTCACTTGCTCTGCAGGAAGTTAAAATACAAAGCTTCCCTTTTGTAAAGCAGGAGCTCCAACCAAAATCTCTGTATCAGCAAGAAAAACTTGTAGGCACTTTTTTTTCACCAGGCATCTTCCACTTACCATTTATAAAGCCATGAGCATTTCCTCTTTCATATTTTCCTATTTACACAGGTGTGAAAGGATAAGAGTAGTCCATGCCAATGTTCAGATCCCTGAATTTAAGGGACAGCTTCTATTCCTGTATCGTCCATTTTATAGACAAAATGTCTTGAGAGAAGTTACTTCAATTTTCAGTTCATAATAGCTGTTTTAAGTCTCTGAGGACTTAACTGCAAAAAACTAGCCTTCTGCAGTCACTGCTCTCTGCAACTAATTAATAAGGATCTCTGCTTCTCAAATCCCTTACCTGTACACAAGATCAAACCAAATCTAAGGCTGGGATGTAACCTCATGGAAATCCTTCCAAAGCTGTGTAAATGGGATCAGGCACTTTGCCATATTAATGGCTATTTCTTCAAAGCAAACACAACTGTACAGACCGACGCTGCGTAGGGATTTAGGAATTGCTTGCTGAAGCCTCAGATCAAAGGGGAGTTAGCTAACTTAACATCCTCCGCTTCGGTAAGGGGGTTGTTCTCCTAATATCCTGAAATTTAATTTTAAAATGGAATCTTGTCAACCTTTCTTGCAGGAGGTTCTGTTGCGTTTCCTTTTCTTTTCTGCAGTTTTCATTCTCTCTAATACATGCATGAACGACAGCATACTGTCAGACTTTCAACTCCACACACGTCAGCTGTAACATAAAATTTTCCTTCACCAGTATCCAGAAAGAACATCGACCTTCCCTCCCATGCAGACCCTGCCCCAACTATCCATGCAAGTCGATATTAGATACTGTAATATGTGGCATTGCACAAAGAAACCACTAGGAATTCAAGCCATGAAACTCTACCAAGCTGTTGCAGGATTTTAGTCTCATAGAAGAAAAGGACTTACGAATCACCTTTAGGACAGATCGGGATGGAAGACACACATTTTTGTTATGTTGTAAATCTCTATATAAACACCAGTTTCCAACATGTTTTGAACTGTGGACTTAGAAATTTAAAAATTGGATTCTAGACTGACATATAGCAAATGCAAATTTGGCAACAGGTTAACGCTTCTTGGCCACCTTTTGTGGATGCTTTAGACGTACTTCACAAATGCTCATGGGTTAAAAGTTGTTGTATTACAAAAGAAATAGAAGAAAGAAGAGGCTCAGAAGAGGCCATCTAGGTCATGACAATAGATAAATAGAGATCCAAACCCAACCTTCTGAATCAGGCAACTCCTAAGTGAGAAACTTTGCATATGTTATGAAAACACACTCACATAGAAAATGACATAAATTTTATTGTGCTTCAAGAATCACAGGAAGTTATAACCAGCAATTTATTTCTGCAATGTGAAAATTCAAGAAGTTGCCAGTACCGAAATTTACTTAAAGGTTTAGTTGTATTTCTTATGCGCCTGAATTTCTGTCTCCATCTGTGTGAAGAAACTATACAGCAAGACAGCCTGACCTGCAGAAGGTGGGTTTGGGGTTTTTTTTGTTTTTCTTATCTTGAGTGTTCTGGTGAGGAAGCAGCTGACCACGAGCCAGCAGTATATCCTGGTGGCAAAGGCAGCCAACAGCCAGCGGGGCTGTGCCAGGTGGAGAACTGCCAGAAGGTCGAGGAAGGTGATCCATCCCCTCTACTTGGCACCAGGGAGACACACCTGGAGTACTGGGTCCAGTGATGGGCTCCCCAGTACAGGAGAGACACAGAGAGATGAATGGGAGAGTCCAGCAGTGGGCCTCGAAGATGCTTAAGGGACTGGAGCACCTTTGCTATGAGGAAAGGCTGAGCAAGCTGGGACTGTTTAGCCTGGAGAAGAGAAAGCTCAGGGGGATCACGTCCATGTACATAAGTAACTGATGGAGAGAGTAAAGGTGATGAAGCCAGCTCTGCTCAGCGGTGCCCAGTGGCAGCACAAGGGGCAATGGGCACAAACAGGAAATCTCATTTAAACAGCAGAAGAAACTTCACTGCTCTGTGGGCAGTCAAACACAGAGGCTGTGGAATCTCTGCCCTCGGAGATGTTCCAGACCCAACTGGACATGTCCCTGAGAAACCTGCAGCAGGTCACCCTGCTCTGGAGGGTCGCCCGGCCCCAGCCGTCCATCAGTCTGAGAAGCTCTGTTCTAAGGACCGTAAGCTTGTGTTGATTTTGTGGAGCATGGCTGTTACCAAATACTCAGCCACCTTTTCTGTGAACGCAAACTAAAATGGACAATTGGCTAATTATTAGACTCCTAATACACAACATAGTCCCGATATTAGATTGGAGCTGGCTCAAAGGCTAAACTTCAAACACACCCACCGAGCGGACAGCCTAAAGCTGCACCCCTCTTGTACAACATCAGAGTTTGCGTAGCTCTCTGCTCACAGAAAAGGGGTCTGGGGCACTGACGGGGCAGAGAACTGCTAAAGCCTTAAGAAAATATGCGCAGATGAATGTCCAGATACACAAAGCATTTATACGGTTGTCCCTAAAAGGTGAGATTTCATCTTTTGCTTTTGATGTTTCCAATCATGTAGGTCTCCACAATAAATGCATCCAAACTATCTATTTCAGCTGTAATGCAAGGAGAATTTTACCCCACTAGGTTAAAGGATTTTACTGCTGTGAGGTTCAGGGGAGGCAACTCCTCTTCACACAGCAGAAATCTGTCATAGAAAAGCAAACCCTAAAAGCATTACTTCAATATTTAAAAACTCACCGATACATACCAATAAGAAGCCAGTCCATCTAAAAATACATCTTTCTTTAACGTAACCCTCATGGCAAAGTACCTAAAATGGTCCACCCGTAAACACTGGATTAGCGGAGCTTTATAAACCGTGACAAGGGATTTAGAAAACACCATCACACGCCACCGCCACTTCCCCCCTCATAATGCACAAAAACATAAAAATGCTTTGGGAAAAAGCCACCAACAAAGTTGAGGGAGAGGAACGGAAGGAAAGAGAGGGTGAGCTCTTTTTTTTGGTG
>VZSC01020016.1:227138-256900 GCA_013398225.1 Steatornis caripensis | reverse complement strand
CCTGTCACTGGGCACCACTGAAAAGAGCCTGGCCCCATCCTCTTGCCACCCGCCCTTTAGATATTTATAAATATTGATCAGATACCCACTCAGTCTTCCCTTCCCCAGGCTGACCAGACCCAGGTCTCTCAGCCTTTCCCCATAACAGAAATGCTCCAGTCCCCTCATCATCTTTGTGGCCCTCCGCTGGACTCTCTCCAGTCGTTCCCTGTCTTTCTTGAACTGGGGAGCCCAGAACTGGACACAGCACTCCAGATGTGGCCTCCCCAGGGCAGAGTACAGGGGGAGGATCACCTCCCTCGACCTGCTGGCCACACTCTTCTTAATGCACCCCAGGATGCCATTGGCCTTCCTGGCCACAAGGGCACACTGCTGGCTCGTGGTGAGCCTGTTGTCCACCAGCACTCCCAGGTCCTTCTCTGCAGAGCTGCTCTCCGCAGGTCAACCCCCAACCTGTACAATTGCAGGACTGGGAGCCAGCTTTTGTCTCTGTTTTGCAAAGTGTTGAAAACACAGTTAGCATTTATTACAAATGCAGCAGCTACTGTTATTTCTTAAGATATGATTCAACAGTTCCTGGATGTGATCCTGGAAATGACTTTGTGAAAAACAGACGCCTATACTCATATAAAGTTAATTGCAGTACTGGGATTCTGCACCTAAACAGGTGATTCCAACTCAACAGATATTAACAAAGGCATTAGCACATTATTACTTAGACATAACATCTCAGTAAGAACTTATTCTGTAAATTACTGAGTGTCCTCTCCTCTAAACACAGACAAGAGGAATACAGGGAACTTCACAGTTTGATGGTCTGAACTCTTAGAAACCAGAGGGCACAAAGTGTATGCTTTGCTACCACAAAGAAAGATCTATTGCAGGAATCAAGGAGGAGGTAGATATGTACATGATAAACTGCATTACTTCTATTACACAACTTCTCTGATTATGAGTTGGATTTATGGTTTCAAGGTCACCATAAAAGCCTTTGGTTCCTGTGTGAAAAAAACACCTTTCCAGTCCAGTTTAGCTCATTCAAAAGCATTAAATTCACTTTACATTAACATGGGACTGCATTATGATTTCTGCATCCATTTATTTCCCCTAATAGAGGACTTCTAAGGAGAAAAAGATGATATTCTATTTTTTCTCATCTCTAACCCTAATCTTGCATTACAGCTATCTTCCTTCCAGGCAGTTAACATCAGCCTAGTCTTCCTCAGATCTTTTGTTCCTGCCTAACATCACATGGGACTCTTTCCGTGAGAGGGAGACTACTGTGCTTTTGCATTGCTCCTACATCCTTTGGGCCTAAGTAAGGGAGTGAAGTCAGAAATTGGAGAATTTCTCCATACCTGTTACATTATTCAATGTAGGCAAGAAAAATTGAAATATTTAAAACAAATGCTGGAGAGGAGGAATAGCACCACAAAACGGCATTTCTTAATTGTACTGAAGTATCATATTTTCATGACAGAAACCTTGTATCAATCAAAATTAATACACAGTTGCTAAGATATATATAATTTTCAACCTGGCACTATTATCGTGGTAGTTAATTTCTCTGTTTCCTTACAAATCTATTACCTCTTCTCCATAAAAAGCTCTTAAGACACTGATTAGAAATTGTAATCTTTTACATTTTATGAAACATGAATTATGTCCCTGTTGTGTTTCTAAGGAATGAATAGACTATACAATAACTCTAAACCACCAAAATGAGAATTTTTAAGGAGAGAGAAATGTTACAGCATCCACTTAACAGGTTGTATTTTCATGCCAATTATACTAAAGCAGAATTCATTTTTGAAGTCGATTTCGCAGTATTTTTCTGAAAATCTCTACTAGATCTGGACATTGTGAAGCAGCACAAGATAATTTAAAATAGTGTATTGCTTTTATCAGCACCTATGAAACTTGGCAGTTACCATCTCTCCACTGTAAATACAAAGCAGCAGATATGTGTGAGTCACTTAGTGTAGGTATATTGCTTCTGCTAATGTATGATGTAAATGATTTAAGAATTACTATGAAGACTAGAGCCTTAGGGAGCAGTTGTCTAACATGTTTCCCTCCGACAAACGGCATCTATCTTCCTCTTGATGTGTTGGGAGCTGTAGGCAGATGCATCATGACCCAGCACCGATCCTGTGGCTTACCTGTGGAAAACCCTATGTCTATCAACCAGAAAATAAATGCCTTAAATTACAGAGATAACTCTTATGTAGTTATGAAGCTTCAATTTACCAGTACAAGTCTGCAAAGGGAAAAAAATAGCTTCCTGCATCTGCGGATCTCTGTCTCTTCCTCTGCTCTCAAATGTATTTAAGTCCTTAAAGTGTTTTGAGATACCACTAATGGATGAGATACAAGACACTTGTATGCTTATATTATTGCAGGTATTGCTGTGATGCTTTGAAAAATAGCATTGTCCTGCTTTCCTTTTACCTACTGTTTTGTTCTTAATGTTCTAGTTTTCCTCCCACAGAGATAAGGCTAAATGTGGTTAATATTTAATAATAAATGCTTGCTTTCAAATGGCTTCATCAGCTAAGCAAAATTGATTTATATGCAAAAAATCAAAACGGTACTAAGTAAAAGACTGAAACAACCATACAGCATTGTTCTATGACAATAAAATGATACTATATCAATAAAATTCATTACATAAGTATCCAAATTAAAACCTGACTGTAATATTAATGTAAGTTATGTATCTTCTACTACAGACGAACAGCTTCTCTGTACATTCAGATTGAAAGAATAATATTTCATGGTTTCCTACGACAGAAAATTAAAATAAGTGTTTCTTCAGATTTAGAACAATAGAAAGGTTAATATAAAATATCAAATAAAATTGATTATATATTATTTCCTTCTACATGGTATACTGTTTCACTCCTATATACTGCCTTTGAAAGTTTACACCAAAAACCTTTGTAAAAAACTGAATTATTATGTTCATATAGAAAAAAGAAAAGCTATGACCTGTTGAGTTATTTCCAAGAAGAATCAACAAATCTTGAAGACCATGAGATTCTGGAGGCCACATTAAAACTGTTTTTCACTAAGATATGCAGTTAATTGCTCTCAGTTTGCTGAGCTTTAAATTGAATCCAGACATGTAGGGCATAACCAAATCACAAGGAGGCTGTCAAAAATTTAGATTATTAAAGAAGATAACTTTCACTTTGGAAATATGTGTTCTGGAGATCTGGGAAGAGTGGATATATGTGTGACCATCTCTACATGTTCCGAAGTATAGGAACTTCAGTTTACTTTGCAATGAGTGGTAGAAACACACAGTGTCAACATAGATCACTCAGGTCAGTGAGTTCTCTAAGCTGTAGTCAATCAAAAATTTTTTTTCTATTTCTCAGTAAACACATTTTTTTCTACATGTTTTCAGAGTCCATAGATATTTCTCAACGTCCTGTACTAAAAGCAAGACCTGTAGGAAAGACCAAAAGTTACAAACATGCTATGATACAAAAAGAGAACAGGAGAGATTCATTGCAAATGTATAGTTACTGCAACAATTAAAAATCTGTGAAATAAAACTCCGGGATGACTCAAGGGAATATTGCATATTGCACATTTTAGAAAAGATGAGGCCTTCAAAACAAAAATCCTTGAAAAAAAAATCCTTGCAAGTCAAATCCAGTAACTGTTCCAAACCTTAACACATCGTATCAGCCAGGTATTCAATTAAATTTAGAATTCAGTAGGAGCAACAGGACAGCTTATGTATGTTTTTTTGGCTTTGGACAACTCCATGCTTCAGAGGCAAGAATACATGGTCCCAGACCTTTTCTTAGACCAAAAAATGCACAAGGGGGAAAAATCCTTTTTGCCCTGCCCATGTGAAAACAATGCAGTCTCTATTCAACTCCCTTTGGATGTATCAGTACCTTAGAAATCCAAAAACTCATGGTGCAGGCGTAATTTTATATCTCTGAGTATTCTCCTACTTACTTCCATAATCCCTTCCACATGCTTATCAGACACCATCTAAACCAGTTTTGGTACCTTGCACCTATTGTCAAATTTGAAGATTATAATCTTTACTTTTCAGAACTGGACTCTTTACATGGTGGGAAATCTTCCAATTTCTGATCTAAACTTACTCTTTGCAAATTTTACTTCCCTTGATTTTTTGACAATTTTTTCCTTTAATCCAACTAATTTTTATCCTGTCTTGGTACTGACTCACCCGTAACATGTCAATTAAGAATTATTATATTCCCTTTACACTTCATTTACATAGGTTAAACAAACTCAGCTTTTTAAAATTCTGTTTAAAAATAGATATTCATTCCTCTGGATCTCTTTCTGTTTACATGCATGTCTCTCTGTACACACACACATCAGAAATTTGAAACATGCAATGATAGTTACGTATCTTTATTGAAAAAAACATTGCTAAAAGATCTTAGAATTGTTTTAGCTTTCACAGCTGTATCATGCTGGAATTCAGTTACCCTCTAACTGGGTCCTAGTCTCTTCCATAATTCAATTACTGATCTTACAGCAGAAAATCTTTGATATAGAATGTCTACATATATATATTCCACTTCTGTAGTGAATCCATACAAGATTAAAATGCGTTAATTTGCAGCATCTGTTTGTTGGTCCTGCTTACTGTTGACTTAAGACATTAATCTGCACCAAAAGATGTACAGGTACAGAAGATTACCTGATCCACAGCTTCTTGAACCTTTCAATTTACATTATTAAAAAACTGACACGGGTGTGGAACCGAGAACAGGTTACAAAGCACACACAGACAACATGTCCCATAAAACTGAGTTACAAAGGCTATCTTACTTCCCTTCTTCATTTTAATTTTAAAGTCTCCTGTTGTTGTCATACAGAGTTTGTCAGAAATAAAGGAAATTAGTGCAAGTCTACTAAAAGGCAGTCCAATCCTTGTACAAAAATGCCTTCACTAGGTAGCAGTGATAGATAGAAGTGTGAACATCATATGTGACAGCTTTACAGATGTTACACAAAGGGAAATTTTTGACAGAGGTTACTACGTCTGAGGTCTGAATATGCTCTGATGTTCTTAGGAAACTCCAATTAAGATACATCATATGCTAACTTGCTACAACATTACGCCCATTATGAGATTTTATGGCTGATAATAGCAGCAGGCCTCTTTTATCAACCTGCAAGATAAATAAAAAATCTAGAGGAAAGCCAGTGTGGGCTTATTCTTGGCAGGTAGAAAGACATAGAATTATAATTTTATCTTTTTAAGACATCCATACCTGAGATTAATATGTCTTCGGGAATAATGCTGGGACAGGTAAGCTGACTCAAATTATAATATGAAGCTGTATTTGGAAGAAATGTAGAATGTAATTTAAAAGTAATTTCATCTTTATAAAAAACTCTCAACAGTGGTAAATTGTTATGACAGTGTAATTCATCAGCTCTATGTGCTGAAGCAACTGTCACAACAAAAGCTGCAAAGACAAAAATGATGCTACTGGTTCAACTGGAAATTCCTAAAACAGGTGAACATCAAACTAGGATCTCATAAGGATGGCAGTTCCCAAAGGAGGAAGAGGAAAATGAAATAGGTGGAATCTCTACTAAGTCAGTTTGAAAAGAAGATGGAAAAATTTTGGGTGATGCTGAGTTTGAAAGACTGAAAAAAAGATCAGCATAAATCCAGACAGAAACATCCTCTGTGACCTTGAGATACAAGAGAAGTGTTACGAATCAAGTCTGGGAGAGGAAGATGGAGAAATTATCTGAAAGACAAATTATTAATTTGTTTGCATTGTTTCTATGGATTATTATTTGGCTATAGTGTCCAGGCTTCCTGGAGTATTATATAAAAGTTATTCCTAATATAGAAGTTATAATTTATATCATTACTACTATTATTAGTCTTAGTTAGAGAAGTTATTCCTAATAGAAATAAGCTACAGATTCTGCAAGGTAGAAGAATCCTTCAGATACGCTACCGTGAGGCTGCTACTTTTTCACTACAGAAGTAAAAACCCTAGATATGTAAGGGTAAATACACACTTGTAAATACTTGTTAATTTTATAACAAGATAAAACAAAAATAATCCTCTAAAGAGATAAAGTCTTCAAACAAGACTTGGACCCTTTTCAGAAAGCTTGAGGATCATAGGCAGCACGTAGCAGCTTTTAACATAGGGCAGTTACTGTGCCCCAAGGCAGTCATCCAGACCTCAACATGGTAACTATTGCATTTGCTGTGCCTGCAGTTTGTAAAGATATCCTTACTTTATGTAACTTTTTCCAAAGAGCGGCCTAAAACCACTGGCCTGTGGTAGGAAGACACCTAACCTAGCAATACAAGGACTTTATTCTAGTTCAAATGATAATAATAAGAAAGAAAATGGCATGGATACCTACACACAGCTATAAGCACAATAAAAAGTGTGTTTCTCTGTACTATTAAAGTTAACATTTTGGCTTTAGATTAAAAATGGCAATATAGCTTTTTCTTGAATTATCTAACAAATAAGATACAGGAGACAGAAACAAAGGTCTACTCAAAATCTCCTTGTCACTAGCATTGAAGTAGGTATCAAAAGCAGAAAAAATAGAACCAAGCACTTAATGAAGGTATAAATATGGCGAGATACAAATAGAATACACTGCCAATCTTTGATATGTAAAAATTATATCTTAACAAAGAGCATGAACTGGTTACTCAGCAATGGAAATCCAGACTCTCGAATGCAAGGAATAATCTTAACATAAATGAATACAATATGTGAAACACATGAAGGAAAATTCAGAATAGAATCAGAAGTACATGACCTGCTTTGACAGATGTTATACAAACCAAAACAAAACAGTTTTTACAGTTCTTCTACATCTACAATCTAATCTATTGCTCCTACCTTTTTTAACAGCTATTTCAAAAGCTATGTTTTTCAGCAAAGTTAAATTTCAAGTCATTGTGACGTGACAGTATCTTCACAGCATGGAGATCAACCTAAACTTAATTTCTCTTGTCAACAGGTATTTTGGTTTAATTTTGGTCTAATTTTCAATGTGTTAATGTCTTTGAACGGTATTCACCTTAGTTTGACCCTGAATGTATCTAGTGAAGGTCCAATTTTTGTCACTCTCTGGAGAAAAACTTAATTTGTATCCAAGCCAAAATCCCCCAGTCTTAAAACCTTGTACCACGACTGTTAGGGGCCATGATCTAGGACAGTGAGTAGCTGATTCTAGGTAAGATAGGTCTCTACAAGTTGTATTATTTGAAATTATATATGACCAACAGCAGAAAAAAGGGAAGCTAATTCAATAAATTTAAGTACTTCATAGTATATGTGAAGACCAGCTAGTGATTTGAGGCAGCTACTTCTAGGCATTAGAAATAAGCTTTAAAAACGAAAATCATGATAAAAACTTCCAAATGACAAAAAGCCCCTGAGATAAACATCCTCTGTGCCACTGTTAGGCTTTCAGTATCTGGTTTTTGAAATTCACAAGTCTAAATGAGGTCTGTAAGATGTCTTAAAAAAATTAAATAGAAGTGTCTCAGAAAGCTAACAGCCAGACAACTCTAAAACCTCGCTGGGATCTTTAAGTGTTTGCACATGTAGCAGAGCAAGATTTGCAAACCAGGATGCTGTCCTCAAATTAGAGGCATAAATTACTCCTCTCAGGAGCAGAACAAAGATCACTTCTTTCATTTAAAACACTCCCAGAAGAGGAGCAAATTATAGTGTTAATATTACCTTTCTCCTTCTCATACCTCCCTATCTAACCCAACTGACCAACAACCAAAGCACCCTACAAAATATGGTGAGCCTATATTTTAGCCTGAGCTCAAAATCATGTTTTCCCCTTCAAGGAAAGTAACCAAATCATTACAGGGCATGCTTTTTCTCTCTGTATAGAAAAAGGTGAAACAAAAGAGGAAGAAAAAGAAGGGTATAATTTTGGAGGTCCCTGATTTGAGTAATTCCCTGTTTCTTTTTCTGTGTTCTCAGGAATATTTAGTAATTTTACATTAAGTAATCACTGGATGATATACAAGTATTGGAAACCCAAGACTACTCCTCTTTCATCTCCCAATTATTGTATTACAGAACTCCTAACTCATGCTCCCTCTTTGACACAGCAATCATGAATTATTTTCTGCACAGTGACACAGCAGAAAGAGTTATATTAGTATATCTATCAGCCTGCCAGCCTAAGAACTCAGAACCTGGTGGTCTTACCATCTGAAGTAAGGACTGTGATTAATTACTATTCTGTCAGGCTGAAGAGAGACAGGAAGTACCCATTTGACTCCTATTGACTCCTGCATCCCAGTGGTTTTTTTCAGTTAAACTGGTTGTGGCTGTCTGTGAGTCCTATCATGTTAGCATGAGTTAAGCCTGCAGCAGCTACAAGTAATTTATCGTTATTTACTAAGCTCTGACAACTCCAGATTCCCTACTTCCTACTTACTCCTTCCAGTCTATCCAGACCTATTTGCACCTCCCGTGATTTTAGCTGCTGGTAAATGGAAGCAGAAGGCTAGAGGAAGCTAGAGGAGGAAAGAACATTTTGTTTGACCTGAGTCCAAAACAGCTCTTAGATGCCCAGCTCATCACACAGAAGACATATCATACTCAAAAAAGGTACCAAACCAATTAAAAAAGAAAAAAAAAAATCTGTGAAAAGACAAAAGCATATATTTATACATATGTTCTAACACATACAAAAGAAAAACAGCATAATAGCACAGAAGTGACCTACAGCACTGGGAACAAAAGGAACCTACACATAAAAGTCATTTCGGGAACATGATGGAATAACAAAAAAATAGTAGTAGTAGAATGTAATATCTAGTTATGAACTATACGAGAACAGATTAAGCTGAAGAATAACAATATTCATACGGTGTCATTAATCCTAAAAAAACACATCAGTAATCTCTCTGCAAACTCACACTTCTGCTTTACAGCACAAATGATAGTTTCCTTTAGCCACCTCTTTGCCACCTTATTGGTTTTCTACTGATCCCCATGTCTCCACCTGTACTAATAGTTTCCGATGAGGCAATACATCAAATTTTGTGCTGAAGTCCCTAGAGATCCTATCTATCACATTTACTTCATAAAAAATCCCCCAACAATCTACAAAACAGTTATCTTGGGTGAAAAAAAAAATCTGGCAAAGACTCTTTAGATTAAAGCCAAACCACATTTTATCCCATCCTCAGTTCAATGCCCGTGCATGCTTGAACTGCTCTTCCTTATTATTTAAAGCTTTCCAGGTTAACTGTTATTTTTCCTTTTTTCTTGACCTTCTCAAATTTAGGTGTAAGCAATTCTCTGTCTTATCCACTACTTGTCTTTTTAAGTTTTCAGACTAGCCAGTTTGTCCAGCCAGAGACAGCTGAGATAATCTATGCACATATAGCTATATTTTGTGCAGCTCACTGTGGTGTAGTTGAAACTATATGGTACTAGGAATAAACCAATGATGTCTGATGGACTGTACTGGCTTTGTGCAGAGTTCAGCCAGGTACATCTGCGTTGTGTTCCCAAGATTGTTGTGGACTACCCCTTCATTCTTTTCCACGCTTAATTGATTGAGGAAACAAGAACACAGCAATATTGCATTTGACCTTGCATTAGCTCCACACTATACTTATACTAGGAAGCTTAATGCCATTCCTAAAATAATAAACTTTCATAAGCAAGGGTGCTATGTATGGAATGTGCTGGCCAGAAACTTCCAAGCTCGTGGCCAGAAATATGCTCTTTCATTACCCGGGGCATTCCAGCCCAGCACTAATTCAGATAATGGAAACCGTGACTGAAATACTTACTGTTCTCCAATTGTTTTGTATGACATACAGTTCACTAGATTCATCAAAAATCCTTGTAATGGATCTATTTCCTTCCATATTGTTCTTGTTCTTTCATTATTGTGCATGACGGATTTTCTCAACTTCTCCAAACAATATATATTAAATTTTTGTTTGTTGTCACCTCAAACTTCGAATCACTAATACTACATGAAAATGTTACTTTGAAAGTGATTTTTCTAATTAAAATTTTTAATTAATTTAAATAATCTTTCTATAATGTCCTTTTATAGACAACCTTAAGATACTAAGGTTTGACCTATCAATTGTTTTGTATATTTGTGTAAGGCACANACTTCGAATCACTAATACTACATGAAAATGTTACTTTGAAAGTGATTTTTCTAATTAAAATTTTTAATTAATTTAAATAATCTTTCTATAATGTCCTTTTATAGACAACCTTAAGATACTAAGGTTTGACCTATCAATTGTTTTGTATACTTGCGTAAGGCACAATAAAGGTGGATGAGAAGATCCTCCAAATACATTAATGAATGTGAAAAACAATGAAAAGAACAAGAAAGAGTTGTTTATAATTGCTAAATTAATTGCATTTTTGTCATCCTGTAAGACCTCTGAGGCTTTTCCTTGGTGGAGAAAGTATACCAGATGACATGCACCTCAACATGAGAATTCATTAATTCTTAATCACAAATGCATTAAAAATCTTAGGATGTTTTAGGGAATCAGTCTATGTGCAGCCCATAAAAACATATAAGCCTGAAGTCCTCTCTTGATGTGGATCAAATGTTTGCTGACAGGTTGCAACACATATTCTTCAGTCTAAATGCATAAGAGAACTGTTAACTTTAGCAAGTGTTCTTTAACAACCAAACAATATCCATGCTAAAAAGCATCTCAGGAAGGAAACAGTTGTGTCAAAGTTATTGGAAAGAAAGGGGTATCTGCAGATACAGAACATTTGCAATAAGAGAAAGATACATAAACTAGGATAGGGTTTTTTGGGGGAAGTGTAAGTAAAAAAATCCTATGATTCTATAAAAGATTTCTTTAGTTGAAGGACAATTCATGGAAGAGAAAAAAAAAGAAGACTGACGTGTTTAGGAAAGAAAGACTGGGGATGCTCCAAAAATTCTCATGAGTCAAAATAAGAAACAGAGGCACGTAAATTTAACTAAAATTTACATAAATATTAGTGGACATAAGAAAGAGTGAAATTTTTTTGCTGTCTGTTTTGCTTCTTATCCCAGTACTATCAACAGTTTATAAAGGAATTCTAGGTCTACTGTATGACAAAATTATGAACTATTCTGTGGTACCCTAACACGGAGGACTGGCCAGCAGGAATATCAAAAGTTAGTGTTTCTCCACAGAGGGGAGAAACTTCTCCCCTTCTCGTCCTTCTTCTGCTTCTTGGGCCCCAGACAGACTGAGATGAATATGCGCACATTTAAAAGTTGTGTTGTGCTAAAAAGGGATAACTTTGTCCAAAATAGAACTGTTTATTGTTAGTTTGGCTGCCAGCTTTGTTCAAACGGACAGATCAGACTATTAGGTTTGCACATGTCGGTGACTGACAACTGTATTTAGCAGTTTTCATCACATTCTCAAGCACAAGAGGTTGTGTGTTTTGGGTAGCAGGCAGGAAGTAAGTACCTCTTGCATCTCACAGGTAGAAAGACTTCATGTGAAAGAAAGTACAGCTTAATCCCTGTAACTCTGCTGAACACATGAAATGTTAGCGGGGCTTCAGGTGAGCATGCCTATGGAGTGATCTAGATACCAGTGTGGCACCTGGCACCTTTGGGAGGCAAAACACAGGAAGGTAGATCTGTGATAGCTATATTGCCACAAACCCATTCACGCTCCAGGAGACGAAAGCTATTTCACGTTACAACCTTGAGATGCAATAGCAGAGGTAATTCCAAGAGTTAAAAACTTCATAGACTTAAGCATTCTAACCGTGGGGATAGATAATGGCTAATAAATAACTGGTAATATTAACAGTATGTTTATTACTAATTTTATCCTTCAAGATTTCCATAGTACAAAAGCTTTCCTTTTCATATACATCTATACATGACATGAGCTGTGTTTTATGTAGATTTTTGGGCTTTATCTATTCAGTAAACCTTAACATTTAAATAATATTAAATGAAGTCATAGTGGAAGGACCTACTGTTTAGATTAATTCTGTGAACACCTCAGTATGTTCTGGGACTTGCCCTACTCTATCACTGCCAAATACATGCTCGTATTGTAAAAAAAGCAACAACAGAAAATAAGTCAGAAACTCTGTAATATACTTGGCCACTGACTGGAAAGAATAGGGAAGTGAAAATGTTAAATGTTCTCTAATCCATCTCTCACATCTTACCTGTATTGGGTTTGCATGGCAAGTTTTTGGTAGCGGAGGAGCTACAGGAGTGGCTTCTGTGACAAGGTGCTAGAAGATTTCCCTACGTTCAACAGAGCTAATGTCAGCCATCTCCAAGACAGACCCACTGCTGGCCAAGGCTGAGCCCATGAGCGACAAATCCTCTGTGATAACAAATTTAAGAAGGGGAAAAAAACATGTGCAATGGCAACTTCAGCTGGGGAGAGGAGTGAGAATATGTGAGAGAAACAGCTCTGCAGACACCAAGGTCAGTAATGAAGGAGGGGGAAGAGGTGCTCCAAGTGCTGTAGCAGAAATTCCCCTGCAGCCCAAGGTGAAGACCATGGTGAGGCAGGTTGTCCCCCTGCAGCCCATGGAGGTCCATGGTGGAGCAGATCTCCACCTGCAACCCATGGAGGACTCCACGCCGAAGCAGATGGATGCCCGAAGGAGGCTGTGACCCTCTGGGAAGCCCATGCTGGAGCAGTCCCCTGTCAGGACCTGGGGACCCATGGAGAGAGGAGCCCATGATGGAGCAGGCTTGTTGGCAGGGCTTGTGACCCTGCGGGGGACCCACGCTGGACTATCTGTTCCTGAAGGACTGCACCCCATGGGATGTGCTCATGCTGGAGCAGTTTGTGAAGAACTGTAGCCCATGGGAAGGACCCATGTTGGAGAAGTTTGTGGAGGACTGTCTGCTGTGGGAGGGACCCCAAGCTGGAGCAGGGGAAGCATGTGAGGAGCCCTCCCCCTGAGGAGGAAGGAGCAGCAAGGACAGACAATGTGTGACGAAATGACTGCAACCTCCATTCCCTTTCCCCCTGCACTGCTGTGGGGGGAGGAGGCAGAGAAAATCAGGAGTAAAGCTTCCCCGGAAGAAGGGAGGGGGTGGGGAGGAGGTGTTTTTAAAATTTAGTTTTGTTTTCTCATTATTCTACTCTGATTTGATTGGTAATAAACTAATTTCCCCAAGTTGAATCTGTTTTGCCGGAGATCATAGTTGCTGAATGATGTCTCCTTGTTCTTATCTTGACCCACAAGCCTTTTGATATATTTTCTTTCCCCTGTCCAGTTGAGGAGGGGGAGTGATAGAGTGGCTCTAGTGGGCATTTGGCTTCCAGCCAGGGTCAACCCACCACACTACCTAAAGGATCATTGAGATCCATAAGCTGTTTCTAATTAGCTGCTAATGACCTGAGAGTTGTACAAGTTTTGCATCTTCTGCATCTCATTTGATTTCCCCTTTAGGCTAAAACAATATCGAGAGGGCTAAAATGAAGATAAAATACCCCACTATGATCCCTGTGGTTATTGGACCAGAGACATAAATATGAGAAGGGCTAAGGGGAAAGACCATCATCATCATTAGTTTTATAAACTGTATTAACAGAGAAATACAGAAGTTACTGTGTAACTATAGGGACTATTTCTTTAGTCTTTACAAAACTGAGTCAAGTTCATGAATGGGAATGGTTTGGTGTTTAGTACCTCATGTCTAGAAGAAGGTTCTTAAAACTCTTGAAAATATTGCCAAAAAGTTACATCTTCCTGGGAAGACTCAGTGACTATTAATCCGCTGCACTATACAGAAGAAAAAAAAAATCTCAGCAATAACCTGTCTCGTGAGTGTTGGAAAAAAAAAATTATAGACGATCAGACTCACATTTTTTGTTCATTGATTAGTATTTGGTATCTTGAAAAACTCAGCAGTTTAGGAAATGATCTAAGTATATAAGAAATTGGCACTGACTTTAGAAAATGCATAAAAACCTCCAAGGTTTCAAAGTTAATTAGCTAAAGTATAAACGTAATCAAATTGCTGAGTTTTTTAACGTAATGACAGTAATATTTGTGAATACTATGGTTACATACCTGTTTCCTATTGGCAAAAAATGAAGAGAGGGTAATGTTAGTCTTTAGTAATCCTTAGTGCAACATTTTTTATTTGGTTTTTAAAATTTGGACTCATTATAGCTATATAATTGGTTATATATCATACTAAGAACTCATTCAGTTGTAAAACATCTCCACATATTTTAACTAAGAACTGCCTCAAGGTGATGAAATAGCAGCAATACAAAATTTCAGGGTTGTAAAGCAAGACAGAAAGTCTCTTTGAAGAGCTGTTGAATCTATAAATCTTGCAAACACTCTAAAATATGCCTTAAAATAAAGTGACCAATCTTGTCATTTAAAAGGAAAAAATACTGACAATATGCCGTTACAGCATATTGACTGAGAGGGTAAAGTCACCATGATTAAAATGGAACAATTCACTTTGAAATAACTCTAGTTGACTCCTCTAATGTGCCTGAGGATTGTCTGTGGCAAGCCCAGAGGAAATATTTTGCTTCAGTTAGCAATAAGCCTTGCAAATCATTATTCTCTCAAAGAGTAACATAGATAACTGAGGAGACCAGTAATATTTGGGTTTTTGCTTGTACTTGACCTCCTAGGAGTCCAATATATTACTTAAATACATGAATTTTTGAAGTTAGATTTCAATTATATTAATTTGTGCTATTTGCCCTTCTTAAGACATAACTAGGAGTGTCTCAACTGGAAAAAACAGAAGTAGTACTGTTCAATAATCCACCAAGTATAAGAAGTAAGAATAAAATTACGCAAAGCAATTCACACAGTCCACAATCCACTAAACCCCATATTATCAATAAAATCTCCAGCTAAACTGGTTTATTTTTGTTGTTGTTGTTCCAAAGGGATTGGTCACACATTATTACATACTATTTTTGTTTTATTTTCTGGAAATACCAAGCAATCTGTTACAACCAGCTGTTTTGTAATCCTTCAGTGGCAGAACAGCGGTGGGATTAAGAAGCCCTTGTGATTCTTGTACTTCTTGCTCTGCACTGATAAACATGCAACTTCCATCACAAGCATACAGATTCATGCCTGCATATCTTGCTACACACACTGTAAAAAGCAACTGGATAGTCTATTTGTCCTTCTAGTGAAGTAACTTTTACTTATGAAGTAATCTTGCATCACACTTTTACAGATTAGTTACTATTTATATCATCTTTAATTTCTATACTTTTAAAAAATGAAATTTTTGTTTTTGTGTGGGATGAATTCCAGCACTCACGTTATAAAGAATGAGTTAAGGCTGGTAAAACTTACTCAAAAAACTTAGCATAGCTTAGATTTTGACTATACTAGATTGCAACAGCCCAAAGAATTAAATTTAGTCACATATGTGGAACTATAATAACTAAATGAAAAGACATATTATGGATCAATATAGCCGCAATAGTACCTTTGTTCTATGGAATCCAAATAGCAACATCACCTCATAAACACACCTCATGGATGAAATAGCATTAGGTTTTCAGGAGCCTATCTACACACAACAAGCACTGAGTGAGGTCTATACTTATAGATTTATCCCAT
Source organism: Steatornis caripensis (assembly GCA_013398225.1). NCBI lineage: Eukaryota > Metazoa > Chordata > Aves > Caprimulgiformes > Steatornithidae > Steatornis > Steatornis caripensis. Next base: position 241,277 of record VZSC01020016.1, on the reverse strand, counting down.
TCAAACACACTGGGCTTGTAGAAGCAACTTATCAGTCAAAGATACTACTCCATTCAAAGCTGCTGCAACATTAATGTTGTAGCTTGTCTCCATTTTTCAGCTATATAGAGGTTTTCTTTTTCACATCACATAAAGTCTTCAACCAGCTCAAGCCTTCTAATAAATTGCAAACTCTGTTACAGTATATCTTCTATTATGCTGCTTGTTACTTTAGTAAGACAGGAAATTAAAGCAATAAAACACTTTCAAAATGATAGGGCACACTCAGGCAGTCATTTTTCTTATGTTCCAGTATTATTCTTCAAAGGACCTTTTATGATACTAACATTAAATTCTTTGAAGTCTGAAGAATCTGTTGAAAGTGTTGAATTTCTAAGATATAATGCTCAAATATTGCATCTACTCATGCATTTATTAAAACTGGGTATGTGGGATGGAATTAAAAAAAGCACAAAATGCAATGCAGCTAAATAATATATGACCTGATACATTTGAGATCCACATTAGAGAGTACATTGTGTGGAAATTTGATTTAATGTTAAGGAAAATCTATTTTGCTTTTGTCTCACCTTACGTGGCCAAATGCACACCAGATGTGGTCATTCATATAAAAGGATGGTAACAGCACACTGAAGCACAGAAAACCAGACAAATACTATAATGGTCACTTATTCAGCATGCTCACATAAAGGAAATTGAATCAAGCTTATGAAACTGTGCATTCTTTATTAACCCCATAGAAAAAGGTCACATTGACTGCTCTTCTAATGGTATGCACACTAAAAAGACTGAAAGAGTTCACGTGCAAAAAAAAGTACAGAAAATGCTAAGTCTCCTGATAAAACATTTCCAAAATGAAATTAATAAAGATGTTGAAAGATTTATCTCATTGTTAAGAACTAAATGAATGTAAGTACATTTGTTTGGAGAAGAAAAAGGGAAAAAGGAAAAGTGAAAGGGAAAAGAGAAAATGGGAAAGAGAAAACAGGAAAGGAAAAGGAAAAGGAGGAAAAAAAGAGAGAGGAAGGGAGGAAGCGAGGAAGGAAATAAGGAAGGAAGGGAAAGAAAGAAAGAAAAAAGAAAGAAAGAAAGAAAGAAAGAAAGGAAGGAAGGAAGGAAGGAAGGAAGGAAGGAAGGAAGGAAGGAAGGAAGAAAATAAAGAAAAGAAAGAGAGAGGAGACAGAAAGGAAAAAGAATAAAGAAAAGATAAAACTAACCTAAGCTAAGAAAGATGATGCTCAGTGTCTGTTAAGTATTCATCATGATGTCAAATACATACAGTAGAAGTAGATTTCTGGCTTATCTAGTGAGCTGACTGAAGGTATTCAATTCAGAAGCCTCAGAGAAGAGTGGATGTTCGCCACATAAGTCCTGATTTCTCTGTGATTTTAAGTTTTATATTCACTTTCAGTTTCACTGTAGCTATCAATTACTTTTTCCGTTTCATTTGATCTATTTTATAGAGATTTTAAACAACCTCTGGTGAGAGTTTCAATTTAGTACATGGACAGTTTCATTTAGCAGTATGTAACAATATATGGTTAGTAGCTACACCATTGCAATTCTGATTAAAATGTACAAGTTCAAATTAAAAATAAGTCTTCTACTACTTCTATACGCGAATACGCTATCGAAATAAAGTGTAAATACATTAAATATTGAAGGTAAATAGGCTATTTTGTCAATTCCCTCTAGTTCTGCAGGGACCACTTTTTCCTTCTTTAGCAGAATTTTCCATTTTTTTAATGTATGTTTGCTAGAAATTAACTGGTCCAAGTCTAATATATAACAACTCAATAACTTATGTTTCCTTTCTCATTTTTGACACATTTCTTCTCTGTTGGAATTCCAATGCAATCAACTACCTGGGGATATATACTTCTCCAGAGACCTCCCCTCCACTCTATCAATTAACTCAAAAGCAATTTTGGATACCTTCCAATGCACTACTACCATCTGGTCTCCCTTAAGCCTCACAAGCTGAAGTAGAATTGAATTGGTCAAAATGATGCTAATTTTCTAAATTATTTACAAATTAGGCATGTCATTACTCTTTCCTTTCTTCATTTTGTTAAGAAATTTCCTAGTGATCTAAACAATCCTTGGGAATCTTTTTTAACATTTAAAACAAGTCTCGGAGCCTGACTCACTGCAGTGTAATACTCTTCAAGATTATGAACCTATGATTCCGATGGAGAGAACTGTGAAAGTGCATTTTAGCTTCCACCTAGCCTGTGAATCTGGCTGTCATTTTTATGTGAAACAAGCTGATGAAGAAAAAAAGTCAGCCCACTGGTCTTATTTGATAGGGAAATGAGATACGGCTGGGCAATATGACAGACCCAAAGAGATGGAAGGCACTTCTAGACTTAGTAATGTGGAAGCACCCAGGAAAGTAACTTTTTACGGTTACAGAGAGGTCCACCTCCAAAATCAGTAGAAACATAGTTTTGTTCTCTTTTTTCTATCAAGAGGATACAGATCTCCTCCTCTGTATAGGTTCTATAGCATGTTTTCCACTTGATGCACAAAGAAATGTGACTAAATTATGTTATATGATACATGTTTTTCTTTCTCTGCCCAGGAGAACAAGTCTTCTCAACGTAGAAGCTCTTCTGCATTTATGGGGAGGAGGAAATAAGAAAAGCAGGAAAAGTATCCTTACTTTATTCCATATACCACTTAAGGTATTTTTTTGTTTGAGATGGCAAGGAAATTTTGCATGCCACAGACTGACCTGGTGTACTTCCTTGTCTGTTCCCAGACGACCCTAGGTTGACGTCCCTTAGCTTTTGCTCCTTATTTTTGCCTCTTCTTACTGTCATGCATAATAGATTAGGAATCTCTTCATAATTACCAATCCCTCAAGGCCAGTGTCTTCTACTACCAGATCTGAAAACTGCATTTTAATTATGCATTCAGAATTGGAAGAACAACTGTGACTATAACATTATCAGTAAAAATATGGCATAAAAAAACTATGAGAAAAATTTGCTCTGCTTCAGCTTTGGTTCTAAATTCTAACAGCTACAACCTATAAAATGTCTAAGTACACTCCCAGCATTGGGGATTTTGTTAGTAAGGGAGAAGACTCTGCTATAGGTAATTACTGGAAACCCTGTAACTGCTTGACTCCTTGCTAGAAAACCTAGAACTCCTAGGGATATTCCCATTGGTCGTAAGACTTGTACCTTGGTACTGGGGAAACAAAAAAGTTATATTGGAGTCTTTCTTCCTAAAATATGGCATAATCATTGCCCGTTACCTAAAACTTAATTTTTGAAAAACAGTATTGTGCATGAGTGCACATCTGCAAAGGTATAGGTTTAGTCATACACATTTAAGAGTGTGTATGCGTGTGTACGCGCAGATGGTCATATTTACTACTAAGTGCCACAAGTCATGAAAAATCACCTTTCTTGGGTGTTCTTTTTTCATGGATCTATTTGGCAATTCCTTCTAAGGGCTGAGCACTGAAGAAATTATCTATGGCTAAAGATGAAGATCTACTAAAAAGAAGACTGATCTATTAATGTCATTATGTACCACATTCCCCGAAAATATAAATCCTAACTCAAATATGAATCCAAAAAAGGATTTGTGTTCTATCTCCAAAAAAGGCTGGACTAGGAAAAAAAATCTCTGAAAATCTTAAAGAAAAAAGGGAATGAAACTATTAGAAATAATTTATAAAAACCCCTAATTGTCAGCTATGACTCTCTGGTTTGCTAGGGTAATATGAAGGCAGGGAGGTTTCCCGTTCAGAGAAAATGGCTGTGGGGAAGAGGACTCTTGGTTCTAATCCCCACTGAGCCAACCTTAGGCAAGTCATTCAGCTTCCCTTTGCTTCACTCAATCCAGCCTAAAAATGCAAAAAGCAGGACCTCAGTGAAGCAGATGCTGCATCTATGCCAAGCTGTCTCTTGGGTAAACAGACTTGGGGGGTGGGGGGCGAAGTGCAACAAGAGGACTATATAAACGAGGGGGAAAAAAGGGTTCTTAATGGTTTGCAAGAGGTTGAACAGGGGCCAAATACACCACCATGCTGACAGGGAATGTTTCTTAACATAATTTGAGATGTTATACTAAGGTAGGTTCATTTGCTATTGAGATTTCTTAATTTAATGATATTGCACCCTGTATAAAATTTTTATGGTATTGTGATAATAATTTACTAATTTGCAGTCAGGAATTAGGACCCTACCAGAGTGACAAATATTGTAAAAATACATTAGTAACCTAATACATTATCATTTTTAAAGTACAGGGATTTCTTCTCACATAAAATGAATCAGCAACTCAGTTGTTCGGTGAATTCCCTTCTGCCTCCAAAGATTTTACTAAAAAGATGAATATGAGAATAGAATCGACAGCTTTAGGGTGTGATACACAAATAAAAGATAATGAAAACTAGAATTAAATTCATGGGCTGCATTTGTTTTCTCTGCATGCTTAATAGAGTCTCCCATTGTTAAAGACTCTGTAAGTAATCATAGATTTCTTATTTAGTCTACTGGAAGAAAAAGTGAGGTACTATGAGGCTTAAAATGACACAAATTAAAAAATAGATAAAATATACATGTATGGGCTACTCAGTTGGTATTTTTTCTGCCAGCATGTAAAAAATTATAGATGCACTAAATATTTCAGAAATCATTCCCTTTACAGCATTATGCATGGAGTTGTCAGTTTTTGCCACTGAGCTTTGTTGATTTATATCAAATACCTAATTTAAATATAAAAGGGATGGTTACATTTGTTGCACACTTGAGTGTTTCGGAATACCTATTCATATTGCAGCACTTCTTTTTTTTATTCATATAAAAGTAATCCATACAAATAAATAGGAGCAATGCTGCTCAGCAGAAGGAACTATGGCCATTTTTTGCTTTTCAGACACGTTTCATTGTAGGCTGTAAATAAACAGAGTGGTCAGTGTACTACACAATATTAATTCTAAACAAACACTCTTATTGTCCTGATGAAGGAACTATTAGTTGAGACTGTTCTATGATATGCATTAGGTCAGCACATGTAATCATCCTGGCGTCTCTTTTAACTTGAGAAAGTACTCTTGTACTCAGCACACCTGTGCCACGGTTTACTTAATGAACATGTATTAAAAAATATTATTCTGTCACATATTGTAAACAAAACTTTGGACCACCGTAGTGTCAGTAACAAATGAGATTAAATGATTTCATTACAATACTGATAGGGCAAACTTGTAGTAGGGGTCCAAGGATTGCTCATGCTTTGGATTCTCTTTTCTACTGTTTGTTGGAAGATCACTGTAGGTCTGTCAGGCAAACTGTCTCTTTTTTTCACCCAAGAAAGGCAGCGAGGAAAACCAGTAATAGCTGTGTTATGACACTGCACTGGGGTCAATGGGTTTGGAAGGAAAGGATGTGAAACGGGAGTGCAAGTTTGGACAAAACAGTTACTCTCCCACCAGCATGGTTCTATGGGAATCCATTAAGCTGAGGGATGGCACACACTTCTATCATTGACTTGAGAGAAGTGAACGAAACCAGAGAGCAAGCTGTCATCTAAGAAAAAAATAAATACACTAAAAAATATGTGTTATTTTGTATACTGAGAGTTTGCCAGCAAAAGTAAAATGAATTTGAATAATTATTTCTAAATGAAGAAAAAACCCCATTGTCTGGACCCATTACCAGGTCTCATTCAAAACCTCTGCCTCTGCTCCTTAACCTGCAAACAGGTACAAGAATACACTCCATCCAGTTCTTCATGTTCAGTCATTATGGGATTTTTGAGAAAGGTATGGAAGCAAATATCCCAAGGTCATAGGACCAAAATTGCTTAGTCACAACAGACGGGAAAAAAAGCCAGGTCTGCCACTGGGAATCTGGAAATGTCATGCCTGCCACACGTTCTCTGGGACTTCAGCAAGTCCCAAATCAGAGGACCTCAAAGAAATCTGAATGCTTTTAAACCCTAGAGTTTAGTCTTTCACAACAAGAAAACTTAATGCTGGGAAGTTGAAAATGCTATAGGTGTAATTAATTCTGTATAAATAACTCCATCGCCTCTTCTCCAAGATTCAATATTGAAAATTCAATTTTCAACCTTTTTTTAAAAAAAAAATGCAAGGGGATATACTAAATGAGAGTCATCGAAACAAGAAGTAATTTTGAAGAACTGTCCTAACAGATGTGGTTCCAGTGGATCCACAATCCTACTTTAGGTCAAAGAGTAATCAATTCTCTCACACAGTTATATTTTAAGGCAGTTTTGGGAGTCATACCTCAAGGTATGATTACAGGAGGCATAAAATAGTATTTTGATTTGGTGTACTCCTAGTTCTGCCCCCGAAATACAACAAAAAGTATTCTAGGAAATGCATGTTACAATAAGAATATATTTCAATAATCAGACGTTTAAAATATGACTAAATTATTTGTGAAGTGACATAGCACAAAGGAAATGCAACCTTCTTTCCCTTCCCTTCTCATTTTAAACTCAGAGCAAGACAGAATGGAATTACTGTTGAGGATGAAGAAATATGCTCATGCCTGCTAAAGATGCCACACACAGACATCTGGAACTGCTTAGTTATCTTCCATTCTGCATTGGTGAAGATGAAAGGGTTAACAAATTAAGACTAAAAGTTACTTTTCTGTTTCTAAATCAGATCTGTTCAGATATACCACATGAACTTGTTCTCATCAAGGATTAACTGCATGACAAGTTTGAACTTTTAACACCAAACTCTTTTGAGATATGGGAGAGCAAAAAAAGGTCACAACACTTCCATAAAACTGAAACATGTAAATTTTTCACAACATCATCACTCAAAAATGACTCCCCTTATTTTCTTCGACCTTTCCAAAATAACCCACCATTGATCTAAGACTAAGAACAAGAAATAACAACTCAAATGTGCATTGCCTCCCCCTTGGAAGTTTAAATGGGTGAAAATAGACCTTGGAAAACAGTAGTCCATGTTACCTTCACTTGGGAGTTGCCACCCAAATCACAGTGCAATAGCATCTAAGCTGAATCCAGAGGCAGCAGCCAGACATCATCCAAGAATAAAATAATGTATTTCAGAAGAAGGAAAAGCTAGCTAACTGATTTTATAGCTCTTTGCAGAAGATGGGTGCGTTACTGCTTGCAGATAGGGGGCCTTCGTCAAATGGATTACAATGATGAACAAGAAGTAAGGGGTAAAAAATAGGACTGTTTGTTGCTACAGAACTGTCCTGAACCACAAATAAGAAACTGTTATTTTAAAAGTATTTATTAATTAATATATTCATTAATATTAATATTAAATATTATTCATTAATAAATTTAACATTTTTTCCATTTATTCAACTTTCTACAATGCTTTTTTTCAGGTATGATGCTAACTGTTACATAGTAAGCATGCAAACTACTGGATAAACATTCGAAATGAAATAAATTAATATTTACAAAATGCAGAAATAATAGAAGCCTGCATTTAAAAAACATCACTATTCAGACATTTTTGGAGTGATCCACAGCACTGCATTTTTTCTCTCCTGTACCTAGCTGTGGTTTACGATAGACTGTCTCAACATTACAGTTCTCACTTTCGAATCAACTTTTGGTTCACTTTCCTTTTGCAAGTTTTCCAACCTCGTGGAAAAAAGAAGGGGAAATATGGGTGTGAACATCTAATTTGCTTGTGGTTTCCTGTTGAATAATATGATAGCTACCAAGGTTTAGGCTGTGTTTATGAATGAAATAAAATGGTCACCTAAAGACAAGGTATATGTAGCATTTCAAACTTTGAACTTTCCCAAAGAGCTCTAACTTACTCTACCAAAATGGGCTTTATGTAACTATATACAAAATATTGTAATTTTAAGGCTTTTTCAGTGCTAACTTAAAAGGGTAATTAATTCATATACTGCATTTGAACAAAAGTAGAAATGAAAAAGTAGCACTGCAGCCTCACAAATGACTGATGACTTACTAGAATACTGAACTAAATCTGTGAATTAAGTGTGGGGGTGCTAGAGATCTAAAGCTCTCTGGAAGCTGGACTGAAACACGCTATGATTTCGGTAAAATTTCTACTGAATCTGTTCCACTAAAGCAGTCAAACTTTCTACCAGAAATCAGCTAGCGATATTTTAATGACTTTTTCTCAGACACACATGCCCATCCACCTACTTCTTCCAAGGGGGGAAAGACTTTCTTTCCCACCTTGCAGTACTCTAATGTGAATCTCCTATTGCACACACTCATAATAAAATTCTTTTCTCTGTTCAGTGTTACAAAACACTTTCCAGACTCTAATTTAAAGATCTCCTGTGACCACTGCAGCCGGAGTAGCTCCTTCTGCTCCAGAGCTGCCCCATGGCCCCTGCCCCTGGGCTGGCCGAGCCAGGCAAGGCCGTGCGGCTAGGCCGCACAGCTGTGTTTCCGAGAGAAAATATGGTCGTCAGCAGTTTACTGCATAAACATCATCCCCCTGGCTATTTAGCCACAGGTCCAGCTCAGAAGCTGAAAGAGAAGTCATCTCCTCACCTCCTTGCGGGTTCGTGTGGGGAGGAAGTGGGCAGCTGTCCCTGAGGGCTGCCAGGGCGGGAGGGCAGCGCTGGGAGCTTGGGGTGCTCCTGGTGTCAGCCCTGTGCTGCACCTCGGGAGTCCTGCGAGGGGAAGGCCCCTGCAGGGACCCCTCTCCCCAAGAGCTTGGGGAAGCAGTGCCGCCCAGAGAGGCAGTGCGTGCTGCCGCGATGGCAGGAAGGGGCTCATCCAGCACAGAGCCCGGTTTTGTGCTAATTTGTTATTTGGATGTTTTAACAGAACACAGCCTGAGAGAACAGAAGCTTTCCGGAGGCCTTTTTTTGTGCCCACTGTAAAAAAAGCAGGGGGGATTGGGACTCTCCTATTTCAGAGCTGTTGTTGACCCAAGGATTCAATCTGGCATATGCATATTTTGCAATATTTTGTTTAACACCTCTTACTTGGGGACACATCACTGAATGTCTGTCGTTGACTATTGTTTCTTAATCTGCTAAAGGACAGAGTATCACTGATTGTCTTACTGCTGCTCTGCATTTGGATTCAAGTAGTGCATGGTTTACATGTTCATACAATGAATGACAGATAAAAATCATCGGCTTCCTTCTTCCTGCTGTTTTTTATCCTTGTATTGCTATAGTAAGCATGTGAGAGGGAATTAACTATCACAACAAGAAAATATTACAGCACCAATTCATCAAAGTAGAAAACTAACATGTAACCAAACTTCCTCCGGCTTTTCTCAAACCTGTTTATACAGCTAGAATAACTTCAAGAAAATCTGTTCCCCAGAAAGCTTCACTTAAAGCATCAGCAGTCATCAACTCCTTTTTCTAGTTGACATACTCCCCATACAGAAATAGATACCAGGCTTTCTCAGGTCTGGATACATTCATGGTTTATATGAAAGGTACTGTTACTTCATATGAAAGGGACAGATGAGTTAATTAAGTTAAAAAAAAAAAAAAAGTAGTGAGAACTCAGATTTGAAGGACAGCCCACTTGGCAATATTCCCTAAACTGAATCTTGAAATGATATGCAAATGTCAAGGAAAACATCCTTTTAAAGTATATTCATAAAGTCAGTGCACAGAAAGTTTTCCTTTGTGCTCCCTTCCCCGTTCTAGTATACCTTAATTCCAACACAAAAATATAACAAAAAGCACTGGCAGAACTCCACCTTTCATGCACTGGGAGTTTTATATAAAAGGCCAGATCTCTGACTGTTTCAAAGGGAATATTTTCTACAAGACTTTTGGTTTTGTACTGTAATGATGTTCATTTTGATACGCTTTTATGGCTGTCAACACAGTGCTTGTTCACACTGTGACACAAAGTTTCTACAAATAGCAAATAAGAACCACCAGAATATGAAGAAAAATTATATTTGAGATATATTACAAACAAAATACTGTGAAATTAGTTACTCTTTATGTAAGGATTATAATAACTTCTGACGATCCAAATTTTTAAAAAGAAAGTGCTCTGTACATATCACTACCTAGAAGTTTAAAAAATCCTGGTCAAGACACAAGACTGCAGAGTGAATTTTAAATACATGCCGACAGTGAAGTGCATCATGTTCTGTGAAACAGTAACATTCAGGATGCCAGGTTATAAAAATAATCAATTAAATGCATAGATATTTAAAACTATTGCTTAAACGTGACATTAAGATCTCTAGACATCTGCACAATAATAACCACCTTCTTTACTACAACTATGAAGTATTAATTACTGTCTACCAGGAAACAGGTAAAGTTTACTAAGAGTTAACATATATTAATTTTGTGTTATTTTGAATTCAAAGTTAAAGGAGTACTTTCTAATGAGAAACCATACCATACTGATTTTTAATGTCCACCACTGTAAAGATCTAACAATCTTATGTGATTTAAACTTCTTCTGAGTAGATTTGGCATGTATATCTGTGTGTACAGCTTTTCTTTTCAATAAATACCTCAACTGTTTTTTGGCTGTGTCCTACCAGAATGATAGATATAGTAATCCTATAAATTTTGTATTTTTCGTTACAGAGGCAAACAACTTCTAGAAGGTGTGAAATTTCTCTAAGACATATGAGAACATAGGCTAAGTTGTCCTTGGATGCCTTGCTGTATTTTCTGTCAGATAGCTCTATGTATATTGCTTGACACACAGGCTACTTGTGCAACAGAAGTGTCTGTTTTCCATTCACTGTGTGGGTAGCCAAGACACCTCATTTTGTTGGTGCCGAGCTAAAGTGTTCCGTCCAAGGTGTGGAGTGCTGCGGTAGATTTACTACAGGATCACCGACCTAACAGTTTGAAAAGTTAGTGGAAAGGTCCCAACCTACAATTCTCAATCTCTGCACTCCCATTAACTCCTTATAGACTTTGGAGAAATTTGGATCAGCCTTCACTTGGTGTTAGCATATCTACCAAATAGAAAAATAACTCCTTCACCTAACTGAGCAATAGAAGGCAATACCGACTGCAAAGGAGAGCCTTGTTGTTTCTAAATAAAACTTAAATTTAAGAATTTAAATAGAGCTGTTTATTTTTCATTCAATTCTTGTTTCTTTTTAATTTCTGTGTTTAACAAAATGATGCTTATGAGAACAGTCGCAGCTACAGCTTGAGGGAAAAATGATTTTTGTTAAAATATCATATATGTCTTGGTTCATTTGTTTTAAAATTTGTTGTACAGGGATCACTTTGTTGACAGAACATCTGCTCATTTCATCCTTTGCAAGCTCAAATCTATATTCCACTTCTGCTGTTTTCAGGATAGAGCATCTTGACATATTTTTGGCTCTACAGTCATATTCAGTGTCAAGAGAAAGATTTTCATATTTGTCTGCTGCTCTTATGAAGCACTCATGGAACTGATCTTTCATACACATTTTCCCCAGATGTTAATTCAAAACCTGAACTATCCCAAATGTGTACAGAACATCCAAATTAACTCCAAGAAGTCATTGAAGACTTACACTTCTCAACAGCAGGACATCTTTGGAAATCATTGCCACTTTGCAAAAAGTTCTAAGGCTGTATCTAACCAAGCCTTTGAAGTATCAAACTGCCTACGCTGATAAATTAAACAGGGCCAGTGAGCGCTCTCAGGCTCTGGAGGTCATTAACTTAGTCTACCTACATCTAAAGAGTCTGTGCTCCTGGATCACTTTGGGGTCCCACATTGTGTTCACATGTTCCTATAACATAATTATGCTTACTTTTTCAGGTGAGAGGATCTGTGAAGGCTGTATTGCTGCCCCTCTTAACACTGCTCCGCTATTATGAAATTGCGGGCACAAGCTGTTAGCACACAGGAGTGTTTAAAGGTGCCAAACATGCTGGGGTAACACTGTAGGACAGTATAAAGGGCGGGGAGACAAACCAAGTGCTGTCTGTCCTTACTGCTCACTAGGCCTGATCCCTGGTTTACAATGTCACTGGGCTGTGCCCAGGCACTGTCCCAGATGGTGTTAGTGGGTTGAGGTCTCAGTTGTCACAATAAAGATACTAAAAATAAAACTATATATTATTAGAAATGCAGTGTTTGTGGTTGTTCTTTGTTTTATTTGTCAAGAAAGTACCATTTTATTTATATATTAACCTCTGTGGGACTTATTAAAACCAAGTAATAGTTTTTACAATTGCTTTTTGCTTTCACAATAATTTTTTCGATTTCTGAGTAATTCAGTAAATTTCATGCTTAAACGAAATGAGAAAACAAAATCTAATTTTTTCAATATAAATCATAAATATATTCACGATAAGAAACAATTTTCAAAATGGTTTTGTTTGTATTTAAGTTTTTTAAAATATAAATTACAATGTATAAACCAAGGACAATTACATTTAAAAAATAATTCAAAAAGGAAAAATCAATAATTTCAGAGGTTCTATTTTGAAAAATGTATCTGATCTGGAAATGCGTCAAAAGAAAACTTGTCTCAGTAACTAATTTGTGTTTGACAAATTGGCATTTTCTGTTTCTATTGATCTGTTAGACTTATATCTTCAGTGTCATTCTCAGTACTGTATTTTTCTCTTTCTTTTTTACTTTGTCTAAGCTTTCATTCTCTTTTCCTCTTTCTTCTAGTCAATGCTTCTCTTTCCACTCATCCAAATTACTGTTCTTGAAGTGATCTTAATCCTGTCATTCGCATTTTTTCTTTAAATCATTTGTTGCCGTTAACAAAAAAGTAGTTTAAGAATTCCCATTCCCATTTTCAAGTGGTTGACGAAATTATATTTCTTTTCTCTTTTTGTTTCAATCCCCATTTTGCTTATGTTCCTGCCAGTTACCTCAGGTTTTGGCTTTACCATTTTTTTCAAGTTGTCATATCCAAATTCTGATCTGTCATGTTCTCTGTACATATTCTTTATTAAAACACACTTCTTTGATTGATTCTTTGTATATTTACTTATTATTAATTTCTAAACTGATGGAAAAGATGTGCTAAAAAGATATCAGTTAGTACAGTGTTCTGAAACTTTTAAAAAAAAACCAGTATGAAGCAGGCTTAACACTTTCTTGTGAGTACTAGCTCTTTATGACAAATTCTAGAAAAAAATACAGGGGGGAAGAGATCTCCCCATATAAATTTTAAAAATATAACGATTTATGTAAGTACAGTACCAGAAATCCTAATGGGTCTTTCCAAAACAATGTGCAAAGATTTAGGAACCATATTCAGCTCAGAAAATAATTTTTGCTTAAAACTTACATTAGCTACTGTAGTTTCATTGGCATATTTTAAAATATTATTGCAGAGACAGTTATCATCATTCAAAATGCATAATCTGCTTCTAGCCCTGTTATCGATGTTGGCTAAAAGACACTAGGACCTGATTCTCATTCAGATACATATATAGAAACAAGTAAGTCATCTGAGCCTAAAATCACAAATGTAAAAGCCCTGTTACCAAAGCATACAACTGAGTAAACTATTTGGAATCTCCTTTCTGATATTAAAGGGTTTCCTTGGCACCTTAACTTATTTTTCTATTTATGTTCAAAACATCTATTCTTGAGCTGTCATCAGTCTCTCATGATTTCATAGTCGGCATCCAAAAGAAAAAAAAAGTGCTAACCCCGCATCCTGACTATGCCTGCTAGATCAGGTTCTTCACTGCATATATTGAGTTTATAGACTACTAAATGTAAACGGATAATCCCCTCACATTGCTTTTTATTTAATAGCTCAAACAGCAAGAAGATACAGGACAAAGATTCTATTTTGTCTTCTGCCAAAGAGTTATCAAACCTACATCTCATAAAATATTGTCATCAATCTACTATTCTGTTTTTATACAAGCACTCTTAATCCTTCCTGTTGTAGCAATTCAACAGTATATAGGATAATCAAAGATCATAGTGACAGAAAGAAGTTAGAATAAGTTTCTAACTTATTGGCTCAGCTACTCAAAACCTTTCCACAATGATGACTAATTAAGAAAAGTTCCACTAGGCACTTATTTATCAGTTGGTAAAATGCACAAACAATTTTTGCAACAAAAATTGCCACTAGCAACTTCTCTCACTGTACAGAAACTTTAGCCATTAGGCTGGACTTTTCTCATAAAATCATAGAATGGTAGGGGTTGGAAGGGACCTCTAGAGATCATC